>JAQQSK010017658.1:0-10053 GCA_028658325.1 Potorous gilbertii | reverse complement strand
TTTTCCCAGTTTTTCCTCCATCTGTCTGACTTGATTTTCAAAATCCTTTTTGAGCTCCTCCATGGCCTGAGCCTATGGGGTATCTATTTCAGATATTTGGGATACAGAGGCTTTGACTCCTATGTCTTTATCTGATGGTAAGCAGATCTCTTCGTCGTCGTCAGAGAGGAATGGAGGAATCCTCTTCTCAAGAAAATAACCATCTATAGTCTTAGTTTTTTTCCCTTTTCTTGGCATTTTCCCAGCTAATTACTTGACTTCTGAGAGTCCTCTCCACCCCCTGGCCTACATCCGCCCCGCTAGTGCTTGGGGTCTGGGATTCAAATGTTGCTCCCCAGCCTCAGGGCTTTTGGTGGCAGTCCTGACTGCTCTTCAATGGGAGCTTATCTGCTGGTTCTCAGGTGGGGACAGGGCTGCCTCTCAGGCTCAGTTCCTTCAGGGGGTTTATGCGGAGATCTTTTCTAGTGGAGCTGGGGTGGAGCTCCTGCCTGCTCTGCGGGCCTTTGGCCAAGTGGCCTCTGCCGTGGCCGCAGCCTCCCAAGGGGGTCCGAGTTCCGGATATACCCCGCAACCCGTCTCTCTCACTGACCTGTTCGTCTGTGGGTGGAGGGACCTTCGGGGCCGCTGGAGATTCGGGTCCCTGAGGCCTGCTTGGGTCTGCTGGCTCCTCTCAGTGCTGCGTGGCCGGGCAGAGATCCACGGCTGGGGTAGGGGAAGGGGAGCACTCCGCAGGGCAGGGCTCCGCTCCTGGCCTTGGTACCTTTGCAGTCGGTTTTTCAGGGCTCTGTGCAATGGAAATATTCACTGTGTTGCTGCATGGCTTCCACTGTTCCAGAATTTGTCAGAAGTTCTTTTTATAGGAAATCTATGGGCTGTGGATTCGGAGCTAACAAATGTGAGTCCTTCTACTCCGCCATCTTGGCTCCACCCTGAAGCTAGAATTCTTTAAAGAATTAGTAGATTGAGCCTAATGAATTTTCTGAGACATAGAAATTAAGTGACTTTTTTCAGGGTCATTTTTTTTTTCAATTAAAAGATTTTATTTTTTACCAGTTTTCAAATATTTATTTTCTTTCTTCTTCATAGAGACAGAGAGAGACAGAGAAAGAGAGAGAAGGGAGGAGCCAAGATGGTGGAGTAGAAAGATTCACATATGCTAGCTCCGAACCCATAGCCCATAAATTGCCTGTTAAAAGGAACTCCCAACAAAATCTGGAGCAGTGAAAGCCTCACAACAATGGAGTGGAGGAGATTTCTGTTCCAGAGAGCCCTGAAAAAGTGACACCAAAGGTCCATCACACACTGGCCCTGGAGCAGAGCCCAGACCTGCCTTGTCCTTGTGTCCTGAGGGGAGCAGATCCCAGCAGGCTTCAGGGATGGAAGCTCCAGCAGCTGTGGAGGTCCCTCCCCCCAGAGGCACACAGGTCAGTGAGAGAGACTTCTGGACTGGCTGAGAGGGGAGCGGGGTGTCTTCATAACTCAGGCCCCCTTGGGAGGCAGCAGTGGTGGGAAGCAGAAGACAGTAGCTTCTAAAGCAGGCAGGACCTCGGCTCCATTACTGAAGGTCTCCTCATAACCCCACTGAGGGAATTGAGCCTGGGTGGTGGCCCTGCCCCCACCTGAGAACCTGAACTTAATCCCACTGAATAGCAGCCCTGCCACCCCCATGAAAGCCTGGGGAGCAGCATTTGAATCTCAGACCCCAAGCACTAGCTGGGCGGATCTTGGCAGGGGTGGAGAGGAATCTCAGAAGTCAAGTAGTTGGCTGGGAAAATGCCCAGAAAAGAGAAAAAAGAAAAAAATAAGACTATATACATATATATATATATATATATATATATATATATATATATATATATATATGTATATGTATATATATGAAGAGAGAGAGAGAGAGAGAGAAACTCTTGTATCATATAAGCATAGTTAAGCAGAACAAATTCCTGTGTTAGACATAACAAAAAATAATTTTCCTGATTCTAAGACCAGTACATGAAACTGTCTGCTATATGATTTGCTATTCACATGTGCAATTACACACACACACATACATACAAGCATGTATATATGTATGTATATATATATATATATATATATATATATATATACACATGCATGCAGATAGATAGATAGATGGATAGATGTGCATTTATGTCTATGTATATTTTGTATACAAATTTCTCTCTGAAAAATGTACTGTGTAACAGAGCAATGACAGAGGATGAATAATTATACTTTTAGTTCATTCCCCAAAGGAAGAGTCATATTGTCTCTGAGATAGCCTCCATACCTCCTTGAAAAATTAATTACAATGGCATAGATTTTAGACAAGCAAGACTACTATAAAAATTAGTAAAAAAAATGATTCTAAGGTAAAAGCTATTTATTTATTTTTTTCACTGTATGACAGGAGAAGAAACATAGTATTAACAGTTCTGAAATAATCAGTTGTGTTATAGGAGTCTTTGTTATTTTTTCCTGTTGTCAATTATGTGTTTGAAGCTATAACTAAACACTCTTCAATATTTTGATTTTTGATTGATTTTAAAAAATCACTTATACTTGAAGAACACAGGCTCTTTTTCATTATTATCAGTATTAATGTTTATGCAATAACCTTCTGAGTATATGACAATTTGGTTCAGTATATATTATTGATGGCAAGCTTATATGTGAAATATTCATAAGATGCTAAGATATATAGAGTTCACTATAATTATTCCCCAAATGATATTCCAAAATAGTTGAGGAGATTAGGGTACACATATGTGCCTAATTGTGAAATAAGTAAAATGGGGCATAAAACATCGTTCATATTAGGAATCCTTCATTAATAGGCTATGTGCTACGAATTTTGCAAGACAAAAAGGAAATCACTCTAAATAAATTTACATTCTTTTGAGGGACAGAAAATGCACACAGACTAATAAATACAAAATGTTGTTTCTGTTACTGTTGTTGATCCTCCATTTTCAGAAAAGGACCAACAATATCACAGGATGTCTTAAGTCAAAAAAATATGTTTTAAGTGAATCAGAGTTGAATAAAATCTTCAACCTTGCTCTTTCTTTCAGCATCATAGAAGTCCAGTGGCAAGAAAATAGTAAAGATAACTGGGCATAGTCTTGGATGCATCTGATGATATTTTTATGTCCTTGATGCCTGACCAAGCTCTTAGTGTGCCACATCACCTACTTCAGTCACCTATGTGGCCATTGGAACAAATTGTTCTCATCTGCCCATTCCACCAGGGGAAGTCTTCAAATGCTTGGGATAGACATCCCTGAAAATTCACCAACAGGTTTGAGCCCTCTCAGTTCCTCTCAGCAACATTTAGCCTGTTAGCAGAGATAATTTTAGGGGTGTGGCTGCTGAAAATGCTACAACTTTTTGGTGTCACAGGTGAGAGTTGAGTTGGAGTGTATGGAGTGTTCAGGGAAGACAAACACTTCTGGTGTGAGGGCTTGTCAAGACATTTTCGTGGCTTTTCATTGAAATACAGAACATATGTGAAGTGAATAAAATGGTAAGCAGCATGACCTAGTAAAAAGAGAGCCTACCCCTGAGTCAGGGAGTACTGGGTTCATGTCACCATTTCGAATCATGCTATCTGTGCGTGACCCTGGGCAAATCATTTAATATCTCATTCTCCCAGGAAACCCTCTTTAGAATTTTATATTTGTAAGTCTAAGATGCAGAGTAGGTCTTGAACTGCATCAGGAGAAGGAGTTTGTTCCTTAGAAGTTTCCTGTACCAATAAAATCACAGGTCCAATACAATAAACAAAGAAATAAATGAAGAAATGAATAGGAAAATAAAAATAAGCAAGTAAATAAAGGAATGGATTGATGACAGAAGAATGGATGAGTAGATTATATGAATGTCAAAAATGCACAAATAAATTAAAAGGAATAGATGAATGAATGTATAAATGAATGAATCAATAAATTGATGCAGATTGAAGATAAGTTGAAGTAAATACATTATGAGAAACCATGTAAGTCATTATATCCTTAATGCTTTTTATAATCCAAGAGATATTCAAGCTATTCCTGATCATGCCAGGTACATGCTCTTCCAAAAATTACCTTGGATCTACTTATTATCTTCTAGGACCTCACCAACACCCTTTTAAAAATAGATAATTAAAGACTAAGTCAAATATGCAAATGACCAAGAATACCTTCCATACCATCCCCAGGAAGTAATCATCAAAATTTTACATGAAAATATCCAGTGTGTAGGAATGCACTACCATCTGCATCAGCCCATTTCTCTTTTGAGTGATTCTCATTGTTAGGAAGTTTCTACCTTTCATTGAGCTAAATTTTATGTTTTGCAAGTTTCGGCTATTCTTCCTACTTCCAATTTGACTACCATTTATTAGATGTACAAGGCACTGTGATAAGCATTGATGGTACAATGGCACCATGGTACAATGATAAAAAACAATTTTTTTGCTAACTAAAAGGAACTGACATTTCATTGTTGGTTAAGAAAAGTTTAGTTTTTAAAAAATGTGGTTACTTCAGATATTTGCAAATGTAAGTCATTTCTCTCCTGATTTTTCCCTTCTCCAAGTTAAAAAACACCTCATTTCTGAAACTGACCCTTGTATGCATTGTCCTTTCACTATTTTAGATTCATCTTTTGGATGACCTCCCACCTGATACCTGTGATTGACCCAATCTCCAGATGTGATTCAATCAGGGCTTAGCTCCAGATTATCATCTCTATTCTTCCAAATATTATAATATTTTTAATGATTTATACTCTCCTTGATTTAGGAAACCCTTCCAATGATGCACATTTCACCTCATGATTCTGTTGTTCTATATATTCTTCCAAAAGTCTTCTCCAGATCATCAACCCAACATCCTAGGTGCTTACCCCTATACCTCTGACACCAAGTAAATATCCATAGAAGTGTCTGGAGATAAGTTTTTATTCTTAATAAAAGACTATTCCCTCCTTTTCTTCTAGTCCATAGTCTGATGAAATTCTTTATACCACTTCTCTTCACATTCCTGATTAGTAATACTTGAAGGCTACATGTGCCTATCATAGGCTTCTTCATTACTCTTTGGATGACTTTCAAATTTCATTCTTAAAATTCAGAATTCTTAATTCTTTAGAATTCAATGACTCATTTTGATTATGTATCATTATTAGAATATTTTTATTAAAAAGGTGGACTATTGTTTTAGGGAGAAGGCCAGAATTATTAAAGATATATCCCAAATATCCAGAGACAAGTTTGTCCACTTTCCTCCTCCTATTCAATTCTGAGCAGAGTTCTTTCTCCATTCATCGATTTCTCCCATGTATTCTCTCTCTGTTTCTGTCTCAATGTCTGTCTCTCTCTCTCTGTCTCTATCTCTCAAACTAGCTCAATAGACTTTTAATCAGTGATCCTTTGCTATCCCTATATTAGCAGTTCACCCATATTTCTCATCATATATCTCTATGTTTAATTTTTAAAAAAACTCAAGAATTTTTATTGGAGATCGAAATAAAACTCCTTGGCTTATAGTTTAAAATCTTCATTTGTTCCATTTTTAAAAATCAATTTGTCACTTACTCTTCTCCAGGCTAGAGGCACTGTAATGTATAAGCTTTTTGCATGTCCAGTTACAGGAGTTAGAAATCACATCTGTCAGTTTTCTCAGTACTTGAGTGTATTATTCAAGAATTTCTGGTGAACTCATGGAGAGTGGTTAGATGCTGAGTCACTTATCTTGGGTTTCAATTTATTCTTAATCCTTTTTGGTCTAACCTTTCCAATGCAAAGACCGTTGTATTTAGAAATGAATTTAAAAAGAAATTGAGCTCACTTGTTACATCTTATTCTCATAATTGATCATTCACCCACTCAACTTCAGAAGGGGTACAATCCAGTCTTTGAACCTTCCTGCCCACCCTCTTCGCCAAAAGTTAAAATACCATTTTATTCTTTTTAGCATTCATATTCAACACCAGATTTTGGAACTTTAGCACTTTTTCCTACAGAAATAAATCATACTTTGTATCTATCCCAATCCTTGCTTCCATCTTTAATGCATTTTCTATCCATAAATTTCTAAAACTTATTTCTATACAGAGCTTATATTATTAATCCTAGATCCACAGGTAGATTTTTGGAGATCCATGAACTTGGATGGGAAAAATATTTCAAATACGGGAATTCAAACATTCACTACCCTCTAGATGAAATTTAACATTTATGTCATTTATTAATGTAGGCATAATGTTATTTTGAATAGGGCTCCATGTGTTTCAGCAAACTGTTTAAAGGGATTGTGACCATCATACACAGTTATGATTTCTTTTTCCTTCTTCACTAGATTTATTTATTTTTGTGTTTTCAGAATTTATACTTGAATTTTATCATTCCTGTTGGGTTTATTTAACTTACAAGTTTTAGCTAGTTAAATTTTATAAATTTTTGAACTCTTTGAAATTCATCCTCTCCAAATCTAGGGTGCATTCCATCCTGTCTACCGCTCTTTTTTGATCACAAGCTCTGATAAAGAATGCTTATTTTTTGAAGATTTACCCATATTTTTACCCAAGGAACTAGTTTTTCCATAATAGTCAGAGTAAGGGCCAAATTAACATATTTTCTGGTAGATTGTTCCACCAAAATTTTGAGGGCCTTTTCTATTTCATTCCCAACTTTAGAACCTTCGCTCTGAAACTTTTCTCCAATTTGATTGTATATATCTTCTATGTACAGTTACTTGCATATTATCTCCCACAACAAAATGTGAGCTATTTTGAGCAAGGCAAATGTTTTTGTCTTTCTTTGCATCCCCATTATGGCATCGTGCCTGATCCATATGGAAATATTTTCTTAACATGCACATGATGCTAATACAACATTTTTATTTATCTATTCTCTTTCCTTTGGGGGAAATTGTATACTTCCAGAGTAATGATATGTGCCTAAGTCCCATTCCTTATTCTCATTGAAACCTACCAGTCAATCTTGCTTCTGTATTAGTTTAATATTTAGTTCTTTCATTTGTTACCCATATAGTATAGAGTTTTGAATAGAGATGCACGTGAATGTGGACTTCATTGTAGATGTTGGTTTTTGTTACCGTACTCCATTTTTGTCTGTTTTTTCTTTATATATTATGCCTTTTACTCTCTGTGGCATCTGGCTTGGCAGAAATGTATGAATAATCTCTTTACTTCTCCTTTCCCAATATACCTTCTGTACAGGAAAAAAAACCCCTTTATCAAATTTACAAGTTTCAGGAACATATAACTTTATTAAGCCAACATAATGTAGATTCTATTTCTAGCCAAAATATCATAATTTTCTATTTTAAACCACAGTCCTGAAATCAAATGCTATTCTCAGTAGTAAGGCATTATGATGTACTGGGAAGCCCTTTGAGTCATGTCAAAAACCTGAATTCAAATCCTAATTCTAATTTAGACAAACCACTTACCTTCAGACAGTTTTGATTTTCTCATCAGAAAATGAGAAGATTGGATTCATTAGACGACCTGAAAGTTCCTTAAAAATAAAATCAACTTTAAAAATTGAATTCCATGATTTTTCCTGGGATCTCCTTGACTAGCTGTTAATTTTTGATATGTACCTTTGTTTCAATAGCATTTTTGAAAATGCTGCTTGTGTCTCTAAGACCTTTAGTTTATTTCCCCAGATTTAGTAATTATTAGCAATGCTTTCTAGGTTTCTGACGATATCATTTGACCCCATATGACATATAAATAATAGATAGAAGTTGGTTTGATGGGTATCAGGAGACTCTCTGTGACATCCAAGACAGCTGCTTCAGGAAGACAGCACATGTAAGTATTGTGATGTCTGGAAAACAAATCACCACTCAGTAAGCTGCAGCAGGGAGTCATTGATCATCCATACTCATTCATTCTTCCTTTAACCATTATTTTATGACCTAACTTCTATTGACACTTCTGGAGTCATATCATAATTTCCTGTTTAAATTTTAAAGCCTTGAACCACTTGACCCTAAACTATATTTTCAGCCTCATTGGCCATTACTCCCCTTTCTCCACGTTGTGATCCAGCCAAATTGTCCTTTTTATATTTCTTATTCAGGAAAATTTGTCTCCAATTTCAGTTACTTTGCACTGACTGTCTAAGAATTTACTCCCTCTGTACTTCTACCTTGTAAAATTCTTCTTGTCCTTTAGTATAAAATTCTGGCACCGTATTCTTAGTGAGGTTTATCCTGATTTTTCCAACTGTTGGTGATCTTCCAGTCTACCTTTTATTCAATTAATTTGTATATGATTATATTTATTAATTTTATGATATATATGTTTTTATATATACTTGTCTCACCAATTGGAATGCAAACTCATTGTGAGAAGGGGTTCTTTGATATTTTTTAACCTGATTATCCACAGAACTTAACACAGTGCCTGACAAATATGAGGTAGTTAATAAATACATATTATGGAAGAAAACCAAGGTGGTGGAACAAAAGAAGCACTAGTGGTGAACATTCTTCTCCAAATAATTTTTAAAATAATGCCTCAAATTAAATTCTGGAGCAATAGAACCAACAAAAGATCAGGAAGATACATTCTACCAGCCAACGACAACATACAAAGTCAGAGCGAGAGATCTGACACGAGAGTTGTGGTGGATGAAAGATGAATGTCTAAAGAAACAAAGGTTCAATTTTTTCAGTTGTATCAATTTATTAAACAATGATGCCAATTACCAAACAGATCAGGGCCAGAATCCTTCCTCAGGTTAGGACTGGAGTTCAAATATAGGAAGAGACTGAGTTTTAGACAAAATAATTAAGCAAATGAGGTCAAATAATTAAAAAGAAACAATACAACATTAGGTAAGTTGATTTCTAATTGGATGAAAGATTAGAGACTTCCCTAGTTAGGAATTCTCTGAAATTAGAAAAAGTGCCCCACTCCCCAAAGGGTCTGTAAACAATCAAAGGAACAGAGGAACATTAACTGATTGATCAGGATGGACCAGTTTTCAGATAAGACATGTGAGTTGCTTAAGAAGTACAATTATGAGAAAATTCCTTGAATCAATTTTTCAATCTGATAACATTTCCAGTCAGCATAACCTGTGGTGTGTGTGTGTGTGTGTGTGTGTGTGTGTGTGTGTTCGTGTTTGTCCTTCATTGCTGAAGAAGATCATTCCATCAGAGAAATGATGACATGACTTGAACTTGACTTTGTTTTGAGTGAGGGCTGTACAGGTCACCAGTCTCACTTCTCCTCCAGAGCCATCTGAATCCAGTGACCAGATATTCACCAGGATGATAGGGGATGGTCTAAGATGAGGCAATTGGGGTTAAATGACTTGTCCAAAGTCACACAGGTAGTGAGTGTCAAGTGTCTAAGGTAAGATTTGAACTCAGGTCCTCCTGACTCATGCACTGGTACTGTATCCACTGTACCACCTAGCTGCCCTTGGAGAAAATTGAAGGAGAATAGAAAGGAGTATGCCCTTTTTCAAGTGTAGATGATACCTTTACAAAAATGTTGGCCATATATTAGGGAATAAATTCTTCCCAAATGGATGTAGAAAAGCAGAAATATTAAAGGCATCCTTTTAAGATCATGATGCAATAAAATTTATATCCAACAAAGGGCTGTAGAAGCATAGATTAAAAATTAATTGGTAACTAAATAATCTATTTGAAAAGAATGAATTATTATTGATTAATTCCAAGATTCAGTGCAAGCTATTTATTCCGAACATGAAATAATTCCTTATCCTTTCAATTTAGTGGTCCTTCATCCTTTCTTTCTCTGTATCACATTCTTTTTCTTTCCTCTTGATGTGTCAAAATGTCCCACTTCTCTTTCAGATATTTTTCTTCTTTATTTCTAATTCATGCACCTAGGATTCCTTCAAGATTCCATTTTACATGTGTGTGTGTACGTGTGTGTGTATGTGTCTGTGTAATACCACCAACTACACAGATACTGAAAAATTTCAGGAATTACAAATATTGTCTTTCCATATAGGAATGTAAACAGTTCAACTTTGGTAAGTCCCTTGTGACTTCT
>JAQQSK010017657.1:0-10053 GCA_028658325.1 Potorous gilbertii | reverse complement strand
AAATAAATAATAAATAAAATTTTATATACAAAATCCTTAATTCAGTTTTGAGAACTTCTTACTAAAACATACTCAAAGCCTGAACTTCCATTCTGAATACAGTTAGAAGACAATCATGCACCTATGTGCATAGTTCTTAGAGAAGAAAAAAATCTAATCCTGTTGTTTTCTCAAAATTTGCTGTTCTATTTAATTAGAAAACTTTTACACTGTATCTTTGTCTTACTACTTTGTCTAATACCCCTTTCAGAGTATATCATTCTGATATTATAATTTGACCACAAATGTAAATTAAAATTATAAGATTTTCATGTGTGTCCATCCTTCATTGCCAAAGAAGACCATGCCATCAGAGAAATAATGACATTACTTTGCACTTGACTTTGTTTTGAGTGAGGGAGGGTCATGCAGGTCACCAGCCTTACTTTTCCTTCAGAGCCATCTGAATCAGTGAGCAGATATTCACCAGGATGACTGAAGATGATCCAGGATGAGGCAATTGGGGTTAAGTGACTTGCCCAAGGTCACACAGCTATTGAGTGCAAGTGTCTGAGGTGAGATTTGAACTCAGGTCCTTCTGACTCCTGCACTGGTGCTCTATCCACCACACCACCTACCTGCCCCACAAGATTTTCCATATTTGCATCCCATTATAGTAACTAAGGGATGTTTCAGTTATCAGCCTATTAATCAATAAATTTAATATTGTACTTACAGAACTTCTGCTGTTCACCTGCCCTGATGATAAAAATTTGCTATGAAAGGAGAAGGGGGACATAACAATGTCAAGATTGCCATTTAAGGGAAAAGATTGATTTGATATGTGCCATAAACAGGGGGAAAACTCTCTTAGCTCTGTTTGACTCCAAGCATGAATCATATCTGATAGGAAGGCTCAGGGTTAATCAGGTGGGGAAGTTTCCCATTCAGAAAGGAAATAGCACAATAGAGAAACTGAGTCAAGAGGATCCTATCTTAGGCCACGCCAAGGCCATCCCTTTTTTCACCCCAGGGACAGACATTGTCACAGTTCTCAGACTTCAGGACATGCCATTTTCTACTACTGGTTTCATGACAATTCAGACAAGCATCCATGTAATCAAAACTCAGAACAATAGCAAATCCCAAGAGTTTTTACCCAAATAGCAAAATTTCATTCACCACAACTAAAGGCCTGAATATCTTTAACTTCTCATGTTTCTCTAACAGTTACATTTCATTTATCCTTTACTTAGACATTTAAACTAACCACATTATGGGGTTCCAGATACACAGCAAATAACGGAGAGTTGACTCAGTAATTTATGGAATTATACCTTGAAACCACCCAATTCATCTTCTAACTTTTATAAGTGATAGCCAAAAATCTGCAAATGAAAATTTACTTTCTATTATAGAAAACTTATTATTGCTGTTATTTTAAAACAAAATACACCCCATTAAATATTCAACAGTTTCCAAATATCTATTTTTATCACATTCTTTTAAAAGTCCTATCCATAATCCAACAGCATCTGGATAAAAAAAAGTTTTTTAAAGAGCATTTCTGATACAAAAATTTCCCAAATTTTATAATATAATTTAGGGAATTTGGAAATACAATAACAACATATTACGGATTTAAAAGATGAAACAAAACTTATTACAATTCAGATGACATCAATTCAGTCAATTACATTTCCAAATCATTTTATTCAGAAAACTATTAATCTTGTTACCTTTGACATTCATACGCATCACATCTAAAATCTGGCATATAATTAAATTCAATTAAAGAAACAACAGTAACAATGTCAACATTTATATAGTACTTACTATATGCTGGTCACTGTGTTAAGCACTTCATGATTATTATATCATTTCATACTCACAACAACCCTGGGAGGTGAATACATTATTATTTTTCTCTTTATAGATCAGGAAATTGAGGTAAAGAGAGATAAGATAACTTGCTCAAAATCATACAGCTAATAAATTTTCTGAGACTGGAATGTAACTCGTTTCCCTGCATTTTTTCAAGCAGTTCTTTTTCTCCTAGCATCTTTATTTGATCTGAGATGAGAGGAGTTAACAGGGTCAGAAGGGGACCGTCTCTGAGCTAGAAAATCATAGGGGGGACAGAGAGAGTCCTTTTTCAGTTTAAATCACCCTTTCTATTTATTAATTTTTTTCATTTTGTAATTTGCTCCTTGATTTAAAAAAAAAAGCTTTTCTCCTTTCTTGATCAAAGGAAGGTTAAGTACCAGGTAAATTTAACAGCAAACTGCACATCTTTTCTTTTTCCTTAACTCTGGGTTTTCCTTCAAGCCAGTTGCCTTCCTATATAACACTAAAACACTAGATCTATCAGTCTTGAGGGATGAAGAGGAAATGATCTAAGTGCTTAAAATTTTTACATAATTCAATTTTTTTGTTAAAACAAATCCTACAAAGTAGTACCCCAAAACTCACTAAAATATTTCAAAGTGAATGTGGTAAGTCAATGAAGACTTCTCAGGGACCTAAGTCTAAAGTAAAGCAGACATGAGGCTTGAGTTTCAATTTATCAAAATCATATGATATGGGGAAGTTGTGAAACCATCTGTCACCCCTCTCACCACTTTCCCTGACTCCCATTTCCTTATTTCTGAAAATAAGACTGCTCACTCAGGCTCTTGACCAAAAGGGTAAGGGAGGTTCTGTGGTTTTCTGCTATATAACCTTGCATCTACTTCTGTAGCATGCTTCCCCTCCTCCAATCTGCTTGGGGGAGGGTGAAGTCCGGTCCTTGCAAGAGCCAAATAAAGGACTTTCTGTTTGTACTTTGAGATCCCTCTGAGTAGCCAATTTGAGTAGGAATCTCGCCATCTCACACAAAAGGGAATGAATCCCTGGAATTACCAAGTCAGAAGAATTCTTACCTAAAATCTTAAAATGATTAATCTCTAAACCTCCAAAAATCTGGTAAGATGTTTTTAGCAGAGTTTTGTTGGTTTCTTTTAAATCTAAACCCCTGCAGAAAGCCTCAAGTAAGAGTTAGCCTGCTTATTGGGACCACTGCTTCAAGCATTCTAAACATTTTGGTTGTAGCTTTTTAGTGGTTCTTCTGGCTGACTGAATTTTCTCTTTAGAAATCTTTCAAGTAATAGGATCCATAAATAACACTAAACTATAACACAAGACAAAGATTTTCCTACGTTGTACAAAGAAATAAAAGCAGACAGAACAATAAGGCAAACACATATTGCAATTATGATAAAAGCCAAATTAACCAAAACAAATTATCAGTTGAATCTCTTGCATATTTATATCTGATATCATATAATTTAATAACATGCTTTTTGGTCATTCCCATAACCATTGGGAACATACGCTGGTCCCACACTACCAAAATTTATCAAGAGGGAACTGACCACCACTGGAACCCATTTATCTTCATTATCCCTGGAAGAAATTTTAATCTAAACTTAAACCATCCCATGCCCTGGGGCAAATTTAATCAAAACCCAAATGACCCCAACTTCTGGGGTAAATTTAAACCATCTCACTTCCTGGGACAAACTTTTAAAACCTAAACCACCCTGATTCCTGGGGCAACTTAATCTAAAAATAACATCTAAACTTTACCTTAGCTCTGAAGAAATAGGGATCTGGACAAGAGTCCTACCTTCCACAACCAAATTCCTACAGTGAAGAATTAACTGGAATACTCTAGGGAGTTTTTCTGGAAGACTGTTGGCCAGGGAACAGCTAGCTCAGTTTGTCAAAAAAGAAAAAAAAATGGTGGCGGGTAAAAAAATGAAATGACAGAGGTAACAAAGGTTCAAACTTGTAAGCATTTTGATTTATAAAGAAATGAATGACAATTGCTCAACTAACAGACCAGGCTCCTTCCTGAGTTTGGGGCTGGGCCATAAATACAGAGGTAGACAGACTTTTGTATATTAAAAACAACTAATCAAAACCAATTACATAAAAGGAAACAAAACAACACTAGACAATTTCATTGGATAAAAGATTAAGGACATTTCAGGTTGGGAACGGGAGAAGAAACAAGCACAATTTCCTTAATTCAGAAAAAAAGAGCTGTCCCACTTCTCCCAGGTGTCTGCAAATGATCAAAGGAACATAGAAACCATAACTCATTAATTAATATAGGGCCAGTTTTGAGGTTAATTGAGATGTATAATTGTGAGAAAATTCCTGGCAAGAATCTTAGGATCTGACTATTTTCTGGAGAGCATAGCCTAGACCTTACTTAAGGATGTCAAAAGAGCAGGTAAAGGTGATCCAGTTTCCCAGTCACACAGGGCTAGGTTGAAACAATGCAATAAAGTTTTCTCCAAATACTCACAACTGAATAGTTTTCTCACAAGACCAAATTTAGACTAGACCTATAAGTGAACAGAAAGAGAACTGAACTAGATCCAGAACTGAGTCACAAGATGGAGTCAGTGTAGTACACTCCATTCCATTATCTCTTTGTGCTTCAGTCCCCTCAATTCCCTCAATTTTCTCAATTCCCTCAATGATCTTGCTCCATTAGATGCATGACAACTCAAGAGATCAGCCCATGAATCCATAAAGAAAGAAAACAAGTAAATGATGAATATTTGCTGCCCAGATAATGACATTCAATTAAATGTGCAACCTGGTGTATATGTCTTGGACAGTCCTGAAAATAGATAGTGAACTAGGATCAGAGAAGGCCAACCATATCTGTTCAGTAAATGGAACTATATTTCCTACCTCCATTTCCAAACCTACCTGTAACATGGATCTGCCAGTAAAAAATATCTTTTCAAATAAACTACTTTTATCTCTCCCACATACAGAGAATGTTAGAAATGCTAGAAATATGGCAAGTTTGGAGAAAGAGAGAATCATTCTGCTTGGATGGGTAATTTGTCTGAGAGGTGATGGTGTCTATTCCAAAGCTAGAGCCAGAGGTGATAGGGTTACATAGGGAGAGCTAGGCAGTTCTCCATTTTTCTCTAAATAAAGTTCTTGATAATATGGCTTAATTAAAACATAATAAAGTATAAAAAGTGCACTGCAAAGTTGTGGTTCTTCTGTCTGTGACCTCCCTTTCTTGTTTACACTTCCCCCCAAAATGCAATGGACTTATCCCTCTTCAGGTATTACACTGAGATTCTATACTTCAATCTGCATTCCCACATAATAATCCAAGCACTGAACCTTTCCTAACCTACCATTAAAATTTGCCTTTCCCATTGTCTCAGAACAGATGGTGTCTGTCTTAAGTGTTAATGACTTAATGTGCTATCCTAGTTAACATTTGTGCTTTAATCAGGATCTTACAGAATTTCCAAATCAGAAGGATGCTCAGAGGCTATTTAGTCCATCCCATACCTATTGAATGTAGCCCTTCTAAAATGTAGCCCACTAAAGGTCATCCAACCATTGCTTAAAGATTTCCAGTGAGAGGGAACACACTACCTTTAAGGGCTATGCATTCTATTTTAAAAGGCTATCACTTAGGTAGAGATGTGGTGCAGTAAATGCACTATCCCTAGAGTCAAGAAGACCTGAATTCAAATCTGACCTCAGACACTTACTAGTTTAACCTCAACTGACTCAAAAACAAAAAACAAAAAGACCATGATTGTTAGAAAGTATTTCTTCGTGTGAAGCCTAAATATACCTCCTTGCAACTTCTACACACACTGGTCCTAGTTCTGTCCTCTGGGAAGAAGTAAAATACATCCAGCAATCCTCCTCTTACATGTCAACACTTCAGATAGCTAACATTTAGGTCCTAAGTTCCTTCAACTAAGGCATCCAAGTCTCATCACCATCTTGGTCTCCCTCTTTTGGTTGCTACATAGCTAATCAATGTCTTTCCTACAAAGCAACACCCAGATTTGATCTGATCTTAGAGATTACAACAAGACTTATTTCATTATCTGCTATGAACTCTCTAGATGACCTTTGTGTGGTGGGGAAACATGGTACAGAGGGAAAGAACACGAGATTTGGGATCAGAGGAATCCCAGGTCTGTCAACTGCTATCTGTATGACCTTGAATAAGGCATTTAATGTCTCTGAGCTTCAGTTTCCTCATCTGTAAAAAAGGGGAAGTAGACTATATGATCTCCAAGGTCCCTTTCAGGATTAAGTGCTTAATCCTATAACCCAGACTTGGGAGCTCTTGGGTTCTGGTCTCAGTTATATCATAAAGGACCTGTCATCTTTGAGCATTCATTTATTAATCTTTTTTAGAGGAGGTTAGAATAGATCAGAGGTTCTTTAACTTTTTTGCATTATGGAAGTTTGCTGACATTTTTAAGTACATAAAATAAATACACAGGATTACAAAGGAAAACAAATACATGAAGTACAGCTATTGAAATCAAAAGGAAATAAATTCTGCAGACCCTAGGGTGTGAACACCCAGAGACAATCTAAGGTCCCTTCCAGTTTTAACAGTTTATATGTCTATTACCTCTCTGGGTCTCAACTGGTTCCACTGTAAATTGATGGGGTTGAACAAGACATTTCCTTCCAAACCTCAGATTCTATGAGTATATGAACCTTCTTTATAAACATCTTGTTCTCAGTTTTCCAAGGCATCAAAGAAAGATAAATGTCAGGGTTTCCATATTCATCAGGAGCTTGACTGTATGTGTCCCCCATGCCATTTTCTAAGCAGTCTTTTATTCCTGAATGCCAGAGTGAATATGCATTTTGCGTTGGCACTGACTTCCATCTGTTCCACTCATCTACTGAATGGTCACTCATGCTACTTTTGAGCTACAGGGAGCTCACTTTTCCTCCGTACCCCCTGAGGGATGCCTGGGGAAATTACCTATGATTGATGTGATTTCTTGCTTTGGTCTTAGTGACAAAATTACTGCAAAATTCAGTTCCATTTTGCACCACTCTCCAAATAATTTGCTCAGCTTTTACCTTCAAAAATGCAGTGAAATCTTGACTAAGAATTCTGCTTTCTTTGATTTTTCTGGTTACCTGAGGAATAAGCTGAAGACTCCATTTATTTCATCCTTTATTGGTAAAAATCAATCAATTCACCCCCTTTCCTAAATCAGTAAGTAAAGTCTATTAAAGATAATTCACTCTTTGATGACTGTCTTACAAGGACTCAGGGTCATGATTCTGAATATAAACTCTCATCGTTCAGCTTTGTAGATATAAAAGTTTTTGAAATTGAGCTAAAGTGTTGTCTTTTCACCAGCTGCTTATGAAACAGCCAAAGAAGCACCATGCGGCCAGCTTTGTCCAGGGCTCTATCCTCAAACAGCTGCCAGCAACCTTCTTTTGTTAAGTCAGGAGATAGAGGAGTACCTTTGCATCCTCCTGTATCACTTGGCCCTTGGTCTTTGGCTGGTCAAGCCATCAGTCAAAATTAGGTCACGAAGCATCGCATAATAAAAAATGAAGACCTTTGCTGCCTAGCCCGACATTGACAGTTGTCCGTGGGAACAGAGGGATGAAATAGTTGTGCATTCCATAACTCTTTCTTGAACTATATAAGGGCAAAATATGCCCAGCCAACAGCCATTCTGTTATTAGATTTTTACAATTCGTCTAGGGGGTAAATGATAATCAAAATAATTCCATCCAAATCTAACCTGTGTCCATGGACCATGAAATGAAGCTGCATGCAAAGGCAAAGAAAGGGAATGCCAGCCAGAGTGAGGCCCAAAAGTTGCCCTGGTAACTTTTAAGACTTAGTTGGAACCTAGAAAAGCTGATTCATTTGGACTGTGCTCATTCCATTGATCCAATTAGCATGATGGCCAGTCTGACAAATCTACCAAATAAATGGGGAAGCATAAGGTTGAAGATGGATCCTCCTCAAAACCCTTTTGATGAGTTTGACCCAGCGGGTAGAATGAGTGGTACTCCTTCATATTCTTGTATCACATGAAGACAAGATAAATCAAAACAAAGCAGGAGTGCCAGTAAGTTGGTGCAGTAGGTATATGACCTGACAGAAAATCCTGCCTTGAATGCTTACTAGCTGTGTGACCTCAGGGAAATCATTTAGCTTTTGTCTGCGTCAGTTTCCTCATCTATAAAATGGGGTTAATAGTAAGCCCCACTTGACAATGTTGTCGATCACATGAAACTCTTTGCATAAAGCATTCCACAAGCCATAAGGCTGTGGTTACTATAATAGTTACTCCACCTGCCAGAAATGTTTCCCTACAGATGGCACTGACCACTAAAGCAATCGAACCACATATGTACATTATGCATGAGAACAAAATTGAGAACATCTCCACAGTGATGAGCAAGGGAATCATACCACTTTTTGTCAGCAGTGTCATCACGTCCAAGACAAATAGTAACTTGGATGACCAGTGGAGGAAAATCGTAAAATCACCTCTAATTCTGGATTGGATGAAATCAGATGAAATAAAGGAATTGCTAAACTCTGCAGACAAAAGGGTAAAGACCTTGAAAAGAATCTTCAATTCATGCAAAATCAAAATGGATGGCAAAAACAGCCCCAATCTCCCTTCAGTGAGTTCTCTTGGAGACTCCATTTTTGGAGAGGTCCAGGCTTCCTCTCCCACTTCTTCTCCTACTTTCTGTACTTCAAAGCCATGCCCCTGGAAGGTACCATGATCCTTCTACTCCCCTTCCACATTTAAGCTCCCTTTGGTGTATTGTCTTTCCCCATTAGAATGTAAGTTCTTGAGGACAGGGATCATCTTTCTTTTTGCTTGTATTTGTATTCCCAGCACTCAGTACAATGCCTGGCATACATTAAGTGCTTAATAAAAGCTTGTTGCCTTGTCTTGCACTAGTAGTATCTCAAATGACTTTGAAAAGGAGATGGGCATACTTATAACTGAATTTCAAAAGCTTTCTCTGTGTTGGATTACTCCAATTATGTCACAACAGAGTAATTTTAAAAATACATTTGCTACAACCAACAGGATACTCCCAGAAGGTTTGACTGAAAACACAAAAAGCATTTCAATGCCCTTCACACAATATGCAGCTGCTATTGCCATGGTAAGGATCATAAGAGGAAAAGTAGAACTATTATGGGATACCCTCATAAGGATAGCTACCAACTACCATACTAGTAACCAGCACCTTGAGAAAGGTATGGAAAATCTGCAGAAAGGCAAAGAAAGATTCAATCAATATCTAGATGATTCATGAAGCTGAATATGTAAAAGCCTTATCGTTCAATTAAAAGCAACAAAAAATAAATATGTAGGACAGAATCCAGAAAGCGAAAGGGTACCAGAAATTCTATATTTCTTCAACCA
The DNA here is from genome assembly GCA_028658325.1 of Potorous gilbertii. Classification (NCBI taxonomy): domain Eukaryota; kingdom Metazoa; phylum Chordata; class Mammalia; order Diprotodontia; family Potoroidae; genus Potorous; species Potorous gilbertii. Next base: position 802 of record JAQQSK010017657.1, on the reverse strand, counting down.
GCACTTGAAAACAAAAATCAAAAGGTTACCCAACAAGTTAAAGCAGTACAAGAAACAAAATTAACAAGTTAATACCTAGCAGAATGCTGATTGCTGAGGATGAGAAGCAAAGAAATCATCAGTGAGAGAGATAACCATTGAAGAAGAAGGATGTGGAAAATCTCTGGTCATCTATACAGGCACAAGAAGTCCAACATAAAGAAAACATAAGTTGGATCATAAGAGTGGTGGCCCATTACTATGAGTGACAGGTCAGTTATGTCAAAGGTGGTGACCTAAAATCTTTTTCTATAGTACTAGAAAAGAGGGGCCAGATAAGATTCATAAGAAATTATTCAAGTTACACAATGCTGTCCAAATTGCTAGCAAATATTTTACCAACTTCCTCTAAGACAGAAGTCCGATTCCATGTTTCTTGAACAAAGGCATCACATATCTATTGCTACAGGATGAATTTACTAGTGACTCCTCCAAATATAAGCCAATTATATTCCATTTGCTGTTGTTCAGTCACTTTTCAGTTATATCCAACCTTTTGTGACTCCATTTGGGTTTTTTTGGCAAAGATACTGCAGAGGTTATCCATTTCTTTCACCAGCTCATTTTACAGATGAGGAAACTGAGGCAGACATGGAGAAATGGCTTGCCAAGGGTCACAAAGCTAGTAAGTGTCTGAGGCCAGATTTGAACTCAGGAAAATGAGTCTTACTATCTCCAGATCTGGCAGTCTCTCCACTAGCATCCTAGCTTCCCACAGATTGTCATAGACAAAACATCCATAGCTACGTTGCTCAAAAAATCT
>JAQQSK010017656.1:0-10054 GCA_028658325.1 Potorous gilbertii | reverse complement strand
GGGATGCCCATCAGTTGGGGAATGGTTGAACATGTGGTAGTGTGTGATTGTGATGGAGTATTATTGTGCTGTAAGAAGTGACAAGGCAGATTTCAGAAAAACTTGGAAACACTTACATGAACTGATGCAAAACAAAGTGAGGAGAACCAGGAAAACACTGTACACAGGAACAACAATGTTGTGCAATGATCAACCATGAATAGCTTAGCTTTTTTTTAACAGTACAGTGATCTAAGATAATTTAAAAGGACTTGTAATGAAAATGCTATCCATATCCAGGGAAAGAGCTGATGGAGCCTGAATGTATACTGAAGCGTACTATTTTCACTTGCTTTATCTTTTTTGTATTTTTTTTCCCTTCGGTTTCTTCTTTCACAAGATGATTAATATGGAAATATGCTTTACATGATTGCACATATATAACCTACTTAAAATTCTTACCCTTTTATGGAAGGACACAAGACTGAGGGAAGAAATTTGGAATAAAAATTATTAAAAAATGAATGTCTACATATAATTGGAAAAAATAAATACTATATTAAAAGTTAGAAAATAAAAAAGGTGCTTTCAGTTGATTTTAAAAGTTTTAAAAATATTAACAATGAGCTAGAAATCTTGTTTATGCTATTAATTTCTTTAACACAGAAGCTATGAAAAATTACAGAGATAAAATGTAGCCTAGGTACTGTTGAAAATTTTCACAGAACCCAAGTTATCAGAGTTCTAATTAAAGAGATTTGTTTGTTTGCTCAGTGAATATGATTCATATAACTCTCCCAGTTTCATTGACTGCTAGTGTCAGACTATGACTGAATCTATTAGTTGTGCATTTCTCTCATTTTAATCAAAAATTAAGTACTAATCATAAAATTGTGAGGTGGGAGGGGAGAGGTCTAAAGCATTTATTCATTGCTCTGGGAATATATTTACTTCTGTTGTAACAGCCCATATAAAAAATTTTAAACAAATTTTATAATACTTTTCTTTGTTTTTAATCTGCTAGATGCTGAAAGAGAAAGATGACTTGAAGGGTCAGCTTCACTTAGCTTCATGCCGGATTGAAAGCCTTCGACAGGAGCTGAATGACATCATAACCAAACGTGCTAATCAAGAAGAGGAGCTTCATTGTAAGGAGAGAAAACTTAGTGAAATGAAGTGTCAGCAAATGGACCTGGAGCAGGAAGTCAGGACCCTCAGAGACACTGTCCATCAATTGGAAAATGAATTGCAAACGCACACTAGGGTACATAACCAGATGACTACTGAAAAAGAACACCTTGAGAAGGAAATTGCTGACATAAAAATTTCCCGAGAAAAAGACAGGGAAAAACTCTTGGAGTTCCAAGAGACCATCAAGGACCTCAGTTCATCTCGAGCAGATCTTGCTAGCAAAGTGGCTGAAGAAGAGCGGGCCAAGAAGGAGGCACTTAAAAACCTGTCTCATCTCAAGAAAATGGAGGGATCTAACCAGGAGGAAACAAGTACAGTAATCAGGCAGTTAAAAGTAGAAAGAGATGTGCACCAGAGAGAGCTGGAAGATCTCCGGACAGAATTACAGAACATGAAAGCCAAACATGATCGCAGTATCCAAGAGCTGAAGCTGCAGTTTAAAGAGGAACAGAGTGAAGTTGAGAGCCTCATTAGATCCCTGAAGGTACTGGTGCAGAATTGGTGGGATGATGCTAGTATGATTTTGTTTTTCTATAAAATGTAAACTTTCAGAGATCATTCTCTATTTTAGACACTGAAGAAAAAACTACCAGTCAAGAGGGCTAATTCTTGTCTTTTCAGCTAGAATTAAAATGAGTTATAGCAGCCACTTGAGAACACCTTCTCCAGAATACAGAAATCCTTAAAAAAGGATGGTTAGCTATTTCAGAACTTTAGAGGTGACAGTAAGAGTGGGAACCTCAAATGTGTCCTCATTCAACATTTATGACTTCTTAAGTGAAAAATGTCAAAGACTTGCCAAGTTCATAACCCCTATATCTATATTCCTTATTAATGCAGTAGTAACCATAAAAAGTCAGCCTTTAGGCTTTATGGAAGAAATAACCAGAAGAAGCTCATTTTGAGTTTTATCATTCAACATGTTGCTGCGTAAAGGCTTTATTGTGAAATTGTCATATCTCATTGATTAAAATACTTGCAAAGAACGATAGTTATAGCATCTTTGACATGTTGGAGAACTTTTTCAGAACATGAATCTCATTAGGATGATTCATTTACAGAAGTTACTTTTTAATTGCTCCTTTTATTATAAAGCCTTTTTAAAATGAGTAATTCTCTGACAGGTAATGGCTACTGTGTATTTTGTGTACAATGAAAGTTTAAATGTATACAAAAGTCATGAAACACTTTGTCATATCCACAACTCTATGTGATTCAAGAGGAAGATGTCTTGTAAATATGAAATTGAATTAGTTTGGAAAAAAGACGACAAAGTCAAAAAATTGAGCAACCACTATGGATATTTATGAGGAGGTAGAAACTGAAAAGCTGTATTAATTCTGAACCCAAATTTGCATTTGAGTGAGATCTGTTACCTATTATGTCCAATCTGGACAGTTCTTTATAATATAAATATGTTAAAATAAAATAACATCACCTACGCCAGAACTTAACTTCATAAAATTAAGAATTTATTTAAAAATAATTTTTGGAACTCAGAGAATTTGATCTTGGCTTTGTAATTTGCTTGATCACTTGGCATTTCTTTCCGTTAAAAAGGAAAATTACTTGTCACCTCCTTTTATGATATGCTGTGAACTCTTGTGGAATGAAAGAATAGCAAAATACTTGGAATTTCAAATAATAAAGAAATTATCCACATGGAAAGCATTATAATTTGAAAGCAGATTGTGTACCTTCTATGAGCTTTTTAAGGGTTTTGAAATGGAAGGACTGAGACTTGAGGGCATAATACATTTAGTCTGGAATATCAATGTGAGAACTGAAAATTGAACCAGAGTGAGAATTTCCAGCTCTTTTTCTCTTTAACATTCATTAGATGTCTGTTTCATCTGAGAAGTAACTACTATCCCCCATCCATCACCATTTTTTATTTATGAAATTAATGGGAAAGGAATAGAGAACACAGATACTGTGGAAGACTTATATACTGACATGCAAAAGGACTTTCCTTTGGGTAGGAAACTATACATAGGGTATGTTTCTTTGAATCTTTACGTTTGTTTTGGGAATGTTCTCATGTTGCGATTTCATTGTAATTACTGGAAAATGGAACTTTGTTTAACTTGTGAATTGTGATGTGCGTAATCTTCTCTGTCTTAAGAGATTGAAAATATTTTTTCCATCCAATTTAGTATCACCATTTGCATTCTTTGATATTTTGTCTCAGTACAATGCTCTTGAACCAGTTAACTTAAATTTAATTGAAGATCAGACATGATCCAGTCATGATTTGTCTCTTACCTTAAATAAAAGTACGGCCTCATCAGGATGTAGAGGTGGCACCCTGGGTTTCTGAAGTCTTTGGCAGCAGAGGACAGACTTTGACAAGTTCTACCAAATTGTAAAGGTTCTGAATACTGACTCAAAACTGTATGGCTGCCATCTAAATACCAGCCTACATAAATTGGGAGACACTCATGTATCTATCACAGATCTGGCTGCCACATGATGGATTTCTGATCCTTTAACACCTTGTAGTTTGACTTTTGAAACCTAGAGGGCTTATAGTCTATCTTAATAGAAAGAGTCCTGAGGAAGTCATGGACCCTTTAAAGTATTGAAATACAGTATCAGTCTTTTAATTGCCTCCAATTTATATCTGCAACAAAATAATTGATGTAATCAAAGTAAACATATGGGATCATATTGTACATATTCTTAAGAGGACTTATAAGAAGAACATGGTACCTAGATTTGATATTGATATTGGATTATTTTTTATTGATAAGATATTTTATTTATTTGTAATTCTTGTGTCACAAGGGTTATACCCAGAGTTTCAAAGCTAGTAAATGTCAGAGAAAAGAATTGAATCTCTATGTTTCTGGCATTAGTGCACTTTCTACAATACTCTTTTATCTATTAATGCGTATGTGTTTATGTTAAGAAATAGCTAAAGGCCTTTAGCATTTTTGTCCATTGGTAGTGTTTTTATGTGATTTCTGGGTATGTTTTAAAGTTGGCATACATTCTTTTAATACACTTTACCTGTTGACAGTAGTCTTTATCTTATCCTCCTTTCATCAGGCAGAAAACTTGGAAGACAAGAATGTGGCGAAAATTCATCGTTGGCAGATGGAGAAAATAAAAATTCAGTGTGAAAAGCTGGCAGAAGAGTTAGCCAATCAAGAGGATGAGAACTCAAAACTCATGCGAAAATATCATCTTGTCAAACAGCAATTGGAAGATAAGGTAGAGAGATGTCTGAATTCTACTTTTCAAAATTAAATTGCCTTTCTTTTTCTTTGGTATAGATGATGGAAAAAGTGATTGAGTTCTTAACTTCAGAAGAATAGTTGTGGGACCAGGGCAGATAAATTTTATTGGACTTATGGTCTTGTACCTTTTAACCACCAGTCAGCTTCTTTTAGAGGCTTCATTTAAAATTTCTATTGCCTCTCAAAATATTTTTGTAGATATAAAAAAGTCCTGTTGAAGTGAGATCCCATGAGTGAGCTAGGCATTCTGAATATATGCTGTAATACAACTGCTCATATATCTAATCATATATTCACTGTAACAATCTATAAAAAATGTATATTGAATGTACCATTTGCCTCAGGCATTGTGGGAAATATAAGACTTGAGTTGTGCCCTCATGGAGTTTATAATTTAGTTGGGGGAATGAGAGATGTGAAATATTAACCAAGAGTATAAGGTAATACATGATAAATGCTTAGTAAATTGTACTGACAGTTAATGTTACAGGATTTTAGTACAAAAAAGGAACCCTATATTTTACTGTGTTGAAACTTCATATAAAGTATCTTTTATTATTTAACTTACGTTTTGCTGTTCTTGATCTCTTCCTATGTGTGCTCCTAATCTGTCAATCCATTTTTTAAATCAAGGAAATAAGGCATTAGGTTCATATTTATAAGACAATATGTAGCAATCATTGTTATAGTAAGTGAATTTAGTTCCTGTGTCATTCTTTGTATTACCAGGTCTAGTGTTCATAGCTATCTAAATCTGTTATTGCGGCAATAAGGTTAACTTACCTGACTTTCTCAAAATTAAAATGTTAGTCAAAAATTTTGTTTACTTTTTTTAATACTGTTTTTTGGTTCATTTTAAAGAAAGAGAAAAAATTGAAAACTGGAAAATTAAAAGCACACCTTACCATTGCTGAAATAAATGTTTTATCATTGATTTCCATTTTTGACATTATAGATACATTCCTTTTTATACAACTTTATAGCTGAGAGTTTTCTTGTCGGCACAGGATTTTAACAGTTAAAGATTTGTCCTTAACTGCTTTGAGGCTGTCAGAGCTATGTGGTTTTATCTTGATTATTGTTGTAAATAGAGAGGCTAGGTTACATCTAGAATCATAATTAGTAGATACTCTAGAAATCATTTGTATCTGGGATATATATATAGGCATACATATGAAATATATATGAAAATCTATATATGAAATCTAGGATGAAATGATATATTTATGTATCTAGGACTGAATAAAATATATGCATATTTATCTGGAAATAAAATTCCATCTAGATATGCTACATGTAGTTTTAACAGATTTATCTATGTAAAAATATTATATTTAACCTAACATTAATTAGGTTCCATTCTATGAACACATGCTAATTTACTGAACAGTTAGTCAGTGATAATCACTGCTTATTGGATGTCCAACATTGTACTTGGTACTTATTAGAAGAAACATATACTGAGCTGCAGAAGGAAGCCATAGATAATAGCAATCATCTGCTACATGTAGTTCACAGTGTACGTGAGCACTGACTAAGGTAGAAGTTCATACAGTCAACAGCACTTACTCACATTAAACACTTATGTGCCTTGCTCTGTGTTAAGTGCCAAGGATGCAAAGAAAAGGTGAAAACAGGCCCTGACTTCAATGTCCTTATATTCCGTTGGAGGAGATATTATGTGTGCATGCTTGTGTACATGTGTGTTCATGTATATGTATGTTTGTGTACACATATATACATATGTATACACACAAAATATATATGAAGTATATATAAGGTAATTGTAGAAGGGATAGGAAAGACTTCAGTAAAAGGTGTCACCTCATTTGAGTCTTGAAAAAAGTCTGCCATTTGAAAACTCAGAGATGAAGAGAGAAAGCCTTCCAGGAATGGGGGATTGTCTGTTCAAAGATATCCAGATGGGAGGTTGAGCATTTTATGAGGAAAATCAAGTAGTCCAGTATTGCTGTTTTGTAAAGGGAATAGTGGAATGGAAAGGATTACATCTTAGGATTGAAGAATTAGAGCTGGAAGGCACTCTAGATGTTGTTATTTTTTGGTTGAGGAAATGGAGGCACAAAGGTTAATGGACCTGGCTGTACAAATTATATGTATTTAAAAAGATGATCCTGAGAAGGGATCTGTGGGCTTTACCAGACTGCCAAAGCAATCCATGACACAAAAAAGGTTAAGAACTGCTTAAGCGGCAGTGTCCAGCATGGATTGAAGTGGGGAGAGACTTCAGATGGGGAGACTAAATAGTAGGAATCTTTGGCAGTAGTCTGAGTGAGAGATAGGGAAGACCCGAGCTAAGGTGCTGACTGTGTGACAGGAGAGAAAGGGCCAACTATGAGAGATACTGTGCAGATAGACATGGCAGGATTAGACATGTGATTGGATAATTGGGTGAATGAGAGGAGTCAAGGATGGCATTGAGTCAGTGAACCTGGGTCACTAGAAGGATGATGGTTTTTCCAACTTTAACAGGAAAGCTAGAAGAGGAGTGAGTTAGGGAAAAGACAATGAATTCTATCTTGGACATGCTGAATTTGAGATGACGCTAGGACTCCTAGTTTGAGATGCCTTCAGACTACAGGCATGCTAAATAATCTCTGCCCCTCAGCGTATGCATCTGTAATATGGGGAAGATAATACACCGGATACAGAGGTTTGTTGTGAGGATCCAAAGGAGACAAGATACATAAAGTCTTTGGCCAGCTTCAGAATACCATGGAAAAGGTAGTAACCTCACTGCTATCAGTAATAATTATATTGCCTGTGGTTCAGAAGATGGTTAGAAGATGTGGAGGCACCAAGAGTAGTCAAGTATTTCTTTTCTTAAAAAAATTAATTAATTTATTTGTTTTTGGTTTTCTACAATTACTTCCATATACTTGGATTTTTTTCCCCCTCCCACCCTCATCTTACTCCCTCCCTCCCTCCTCCTTCCCCCTTTCCTCCCCAGGATGGCATGTAATCTTATATAGGTTCTACACATATGTTCCTCTTAAGTACATTTTCACCTTAGTCATGCTGAATAGAAGAATTAAAATGAGTGAGAGAAATCATTAAAACAAAACAAAACAGAACACAAGAAAAAATGGTCTGCTTTATTCTGCAATCCAGTTCCATACTTCTTTCTCTGGATGGAAGGCATTTTGCCTCAAGAGTCCACTGGAGATTTTTTAGGTCCTTGCATTGCTTGTGAAGGGCTAAGTCTACCAGAAAAATTCGTCACACACTGTGGTTGTTGCTGTGTACCGTTATCTCCTTGTTCTGCTCCTTTCACTCAGCATCAGTTTATGTAAGTTCTTCCAGGCCTCTCTGAAGTCTTCCTATTCATCATTTCTTATAGCACAGTAATATCCTATTACATTCATATACCACAGTAGTCAAGTATTTCAAGGCGGTTAGTTGAGATTTCTTAGCTAGTGAATTTTTTTCTAAGATTTCTAAAGATGGAGAAACTTCCAGGTGGCAGAAAACACAGAAGGAGCTTCTTTTCCTCCCTTCCTGCCTTTTTCACTCTTTTCTTCCCTCTTTCATCGTTCTTCCCTTCCTGCATCCTCACTGCCCTTTTTTCTTTCTTCACTTATCTCGACCAGGCTGGAAGTGGTGTGTCCACTTGGTGCCAATTTCAGTGCTGAACAGCATGGAAGAGTTGACATGCTTAGTGTAGGAAATGGGCTGGTTCACATCTTTTTAGACAACCTGATGCCCTCTACCCCTTAGCCCCCATCTCAGTGGCTCACCATATTAGTGCCAGACTTAGTATGAATCCCTGATTGCCATGATAGCCGACTTCATAAATCTTCAAACTCAAGTATTTGCCTGGTCTCTTCTCTGTACATGCTGTCTCTCCCCTAGAATGTAAGATTCTTGGAGGCAGAGGATATTTTTGCTTTAGTATTTGTATTTTCTAGTGTTCCAGTTTCTAGCATTTGGAACATGATAAACAATCAACACATTTTCACTTATTCCTTCATTCCTTCACCTGTTTATTCATTCATAGGTTAAGTAGTATAATTTAGTGATCACTAAAAAGAAGCAGAGGATAACTGAGAACTCATATACTCCTCCATCATTGGAGGATTCATGCAGAAGTTTGATGTCTCCCCTTTAGTGAGATTGTGGCAGTGATTCCTGTCAGGTAGAGGTTAGACCACATTACCTCTGAGGACTCTTTTAACTTTGAAATTCAAGGGTCCTCAGCAACAAGAACTGCTGAAATTCGTTATTAATTAAATTTTTTTCTACCATTTTCTTGTAAAAGGAGTCCAAAGGATTTCAATTCAAAGAATATTTACATAATATGTTATATTTCAAAAGAAAGGCAGGAAAGAGTCTCATGGATGAGTTTTATTTGTAATTCTGCACTTCTTAATTGAAAAAAATGCTTTTTCACAGAATCCCCAGTCCCAGCAGCGGTAGGTTCTCAGAACCTTCAACCCACAGGCGCCAAAGGTCAGTGATGGAGTTTTTTCAGCTGGCTGGGAAGGGAGAAGGGCCTTCCCATAGCTCCAGCTTCAGGCAGTGGCTGCAGAAGCCACCTTGGGCAGGCAGCAACAATTCTCCCAGGAACTCCTGCAGCAGCCTGCCACCATTGTTGGATCATAAAAACCCCCAGGGGCACTGAGGAGCTGAGTCTTGCCTCAGCCCTGTGTGGAGGTCCTGAGGGAGCTGTTCTTTGTCTCGCACTGAATGGTGGCCCTGCCCCCACAGCTTGACTGAATCCCACCCCTCCCAGTGCTGACTTGGTGGAACTGGAGGCCAGGTGGCTGTGGAAAAGAATCTCTGCTAAGATTCTGGGCACAAAAATCCTTCCCTGTGCTCAGACCAGTACATGCTTGATTGTACCACCTTGGAGGAACTGAGATTTTACAGATTTCCAGAGTATACCCTACTCTTGACAAAGGACCCAAAAGTCAAGTAACTGGTTGGGAAAATGCCCAAAAGAGGGACAAAAAAATAAGACCATAGAAGGTTACTGTCTTGGTGAACAGATATCTCCTCCCATTCTTTTGGATGAGGAAGAACAATGCCTACCAGCAGGGAAAGACATAAAAGTCAAGGCTTCTGTATCCCAAACATCCAAAAAAAATATTCAATGGTCTCAGACCATGGAAGAGCTCAAAAAGGATTTTGAAAATCAAGTAAGAGAGGTGGAGGAAAAACTGGGAAGAGAAATGAGAGAGATACAAGAAAAGCATGAAAGCAAGTCAACACTTTGCTAGAGGAGACCCAAAAAGATGCTGAAGAAAATAACACCTTGAAAAATAGGCTAACTCAATTGGCAAAAGAGGTTCAAAAAGTCAGTGAGGAGAAGAATGCTTTAAAAAGCAGAATTAGCCAAATGGAAAAGGAGGTTCCTAAGCTCACTGAAGAACATTTTCTTTAAAAATTAGAATGGAACAGATGGAAGCTAATGACTTTATGAGAAACCAAGAAATCACAAAACAAAACCAAAAGAATGAAAAAAATGGAAGATAATGTGAAGTATCTCATTGGGAAAACAACTGACCTGGAAAATAGATCTATGAGTGACAACTTAAAAATTATGGGACTACCTGAAAGCCATGATCAAAAAAAGAGCCTAGACATCATCTTTCATGAAATTATCAAGGAAAACTGCCCTGATA
>JAQQSK010017655.1:0-10054 GCA_028658325.1 Potorous gilbertii | reverse complement strand
AAAAAATGCTGAAGAAAATAACACCTTGAAAAATAGGCTAACTCAATTGGCAAAAGAGGTTCAAAAAGCCAATGAGGAGAAGAATGCTTTCAAAAGCAGAATTAGCCAAGTGGAAAAAGAGGTACAAAAGCTCACTGAAGAAAATAGTTCTCTCAAAATTAGAATGGAACAGATGGAGGCTAATGACTTTCTGAGAAACCAAGAAATCACAAAACAAAACCAAAACATGGAAGAGAATGTGAAATATCTCATTGGAAAAACAACTGATCTGGAAAATAGATCCAGGAGAGACAATTTTAAAATTATGGGACTACCTGAAAGCCATGATCAGAAAAAGAACCTAAAAAGATGCTAACTCAACTAGAATAAGAGGTCCAAAAAGTCAATGAGGAGAAGTCCTTAAAAAGCAGACTTAACCAAATGGAGGAGAAGGTTCAAAAGTTCACTGAACAAAATGTTCTTTGAAAGAGAGAATTGAGTTCAGGGAAGCTAATGACTATATGATAAACCAAGAAGTTACAGAACAAAACCAAAAGTTTGAAAAAGTCGAAGATAACATGAAACACCTCATTGGGAAAACAACTGACCTGGAAAACAGATCCTTGAGAGACAAGTTAAAAATTATAGGACTACCTGAAAGCCATGAACAAAAAAAGACCCTAGACATTATCTTTCATGAAATTATCAAGGAAAACTGCCCTGATATTCTAGAACCAGAGGGCAAAATAAGTGTTCAAGGAATCAACCAATCACCTTCTGAAACAGACCCTAAAAGAGAAACTCCTAGGAATATTGTGGCCAAATATCAGATTTCCCATGTCAAGGAGAAAATACTGCAAGTACCTAGAAAGAAACAATCAGGATAACACAGGATCTGGCAACTTCAACATTAAGGGATCAAAAGGCTTGGAATAAGATATTCCTGGAGTCAAAGGAACTGGGATTAAAACCAAGAACCACCTATCCAGCAAAACTGAATATAATACTTCAAGGGAATAAATAGTCATTCAATGCTATAGAGAACTTTCAAGCATTCATGATGAAAAAACTATAACTGAAGAGAAAATTTGACTTTCAAACACAAGAATCAAGAGAAGCATGAAAAGATAAACAGGAAGGAGAAATCATAAAAGACTTTCTAAAACTGCACTGTTTACTACATGGATAGCAAATATTTGTAACTCTTGCAACTTTCCTCAGTGGTTTGGGTAGCTGTAGGGATTGTCCATACACACACACACACATACACAGGACAGGTTGTGTTGAATCAGAAGAGATGATATCCACAAAAAATAAGTAAATAAAATAAAAATTAAGGGGTGCAGGAGGAAAATACTGGGAGGAAAAAGGGAGAAATGGAATGGGGCAGGCTATAACTCATAAAAGAGATAGGAAGAATCTTGTTCAATGGAGGAAAAAAGGGAGAAGGAGAGAGGGGAAAAGTGAAACCTCTCTCCTCATATGACTTAAAGAGGGAATAACATGCTCACTAAATTTGGTATGAAAATCTATCTTATATTACAGGAAAGTAGGGGAGGAGGTGACAAGTGGGGTAAGGGGAAGGAAAGAAGAGAGGGCAAATGGGAGAAAGGAGTAACTGAAAATAAACACTTTTGGGAAGGGACAAGGTCAAATGAGAGAATAAAATAAACAAGGAGGGACGGAGTAGGATAGAGGGCAATATAGTTAGTATTACACAACATGATTATTATTTAGTCTGTAATAAATTGTTTTCCTTCTCAGTGGGGATAAGGAGGGAGGGAGAGAAGTTGGAATTCAAAGTATTAGAAACGAATGCTGAGAATTATTATTGCATATAATCAGGAAATAAGAAACACAAGTAATGAGGAATAGAAATTTATCTTGTCCTACAAGAAAAGAGAGAAGATGGGGATAAGGGAAGGCTGGGGTGTGATAGAAGGAAGGGTACAAAGAAAAATAAATGGATCTAATAGAGGCACCCTGCAATCTCATTGAGAAACCCCAATTATGTATTCACTGCTCCTGTAGATAGAAAGAGAGTAAGAAATAAAGATGAAATAACTGACAGTATCTCAAGGGTGAATAGGTGATTGCAGGAGGTAAAGGAGAACTATAACTGCCTATAATGGTCAATTATCAATCAAAAAACATTTATGAATCATCTAATATGTGCAAACACTATTCTAGACACTAGCGTAGGGAATAAACATGTGATTTCATTGCTAGATGGAACTTCTGAATGAGAAAACTCTATCTAATGCATTGTCATTATCTCTGCAAAGTTTCTTCTAAATAAGAATGGAGGTAGTACAGTGGATAAAGCACTGGGCCTAGAGTGAGGAAAACCTGAGTTCAAGTCTACCTTTGGACACTTGAAAGCTGTATCACCCTGGGTAAGTCACTTGAATATTATTCTCATGTATAAAATGAGGCTAATAGTAGCACCTACTTTGAAGGACTGTTGTGAAGAACAAATGAGATAACCGAAAAAATGCTTAGTATAGTGTCTGGCATGTAGTAAATGTTTTATAAATGTTACAAGAAAATTTCTCCAGAGACTGAGATAAGAATGACTTAAGAAAAGTCACACAAGAACCTATGTGTCATAGGTAAGACTTTAAAACATCTATATTTGGCTCTCAGAATATCTCTCAACCCAATATACCATGCATGACAATGAGAATGCAAAAGAAAAAATGCAATAGTCTGAAGAAACTTGGATTCTCTTAAAGGAGATAACATGTAATTATGTAAAAAGGTTTTACAATTATTAGCTGAGGCTAATTCTAGAGCAGTAACAAAATGTTTCTACCCATCATGTGTTTCTCTTCTCCTCTATTTTAAGGAAGTTTATTTCATAGGAAAATATCCCAAACACTAAACAATCAAATAAGAAAATTCCTAACATTTAACTCTTTGTAGAACTGGACAAGTTATGAAAAGGGGCATGTTATTTTCAGGACTTCCTTTTACTCATTTGAATAACTCAATGAACACTTATCCAACACTGACTTGTGTGTTTCACAGACAGTGCTAAGCACCAGGGATTGACAGAAAGGCAAAATATATTCTATATTCTCCAGAAGCTCACAATCTAATGTAAGAAGACAGCACATAATAAAAAACTGAAAAAGGCAGGAAAAGTGCTAGAAAAGGGATACAATGGAAGTCTAGGGAAAAGCCAGGTGAGAAATGAAGAGCTAGCTAACATGGGCCCATTCCCTTAATGAATAATCTGGGAGAGACACTATCTGAGGGGTGAGGATAAGGCACTCTAAGTCCCCAAGTGGGGCCCTTCAACTGAATTCAAATTTCCCAGAAATAAATCCCCTTCATAAAAGGATTTGTTCTGTAAAACTTGGACTCAGTCAAAAGTCCACAATCAAGCTCCTAGAAGGCCACATGTGATCTCAAAGCCAAGGGTTCCTTGCCCTACTCAATCTCAAACCTGAAGCATCTGACTAGAAATAAGAAGATGTTCGATTGGCAGAAGGCATGGGGATTTACTGTTCCACAATACCTATCTACCTCATTATCTAACTTTTATCCTAGAACATGATGCTAACATTATTCCTAAGACTTACTAGAATGCCAGGGCTCTCAGATCCTAACCCTGAGAACCTCTTTTGTGTTCTGACAGAGGGTTTCGTAAAAGTTTCTGAGGGAATGACCAATACTCTCAAACAATGGATCTAATTTTAAAATGTCCTATTCACCCTAGTTCCTTACTGATCATTTAACTATGCAATCTTATTAACTTATATGGGTCAGTAATTTAATCTGAGTGGGATCCCAATGTTGCTTTACCAATGAACATATAAGTATATACAAAATATTTTAAGATTTTGTGGAGAAGATATTGTAAGATATGAGTAAGTATAACAAAATGATTTTTTAAAGGATAAAAAGATAAGACACAGAGAAAGAAAGAAATACAAAAACTGTTATTTAAATGTCAAGCACTGTCAAGAAAGACTTCACATAATGCAAAATTTAAAGGGGCCAAGATGAGGAGAGAATGCTGTTCAAACATGGAAGATGAGGGTAATGAGTACAAAGGCTCATAGATGGAAAATGGCCTAATATGTAGGAGGAACTTTAAAGATGTCAATTTAGCCACACAGAATAATAGTATGTAAAATGGAGGAACCAATAATCAAACTATATGTAAAAATGGGTAGCGGTTGTAAAAGACTTTAAATATCAGAAAAGGGATTTGCTTTTTGATCCCAGAGGTAACAGGGAGCCACTTGAAGTTATAAAGTACAGCAGTAATATAGTCAGTGCTATCCTTTAGCACAATAACTCTCTCAGTCACTTCCAATTTAAGAAAACTTGAAGTTAATATTTAAAAAAATAACAATAATGTCATAGAAAACTGCCTTGGGAATGAGTTGCAAGCATGTTTCAAAGACATAGTGATTTTGGAGCACTGAATTAGTGAAAAGGATTGTTATCTCAATGAAAGAAGAACAAGAGACTTCAGAAAAGGTTGGGACCACCATTGAGTTGTATATGAGTGCAATGTAGGAAGGAAGCAAATTTACAATTAAACTAATTTAATTTTCTTTGATATTTAAGGAAACTGAAGCACAAAATCTATTAAATGATTTGGCCAACTTAATGCAGGTAGTATACAACAATGAGAGAAGTTGAAATCAAGTGATGGGATTCTTTTCTAATGAATGACAATGCCTGATGGGGTTATGACAAAGAAATTCTTAAGAAAGTTGTTATTGTTCAACTGGAATACTACAGCTGAGTGCAGTTTTTTTTTCAAATTTTGATCCCAGTGGCCCATTTCTAAAAATGTGTAAAGAGTTGAAGGGACTTTTAATTTCACAAGTTCTTTGCTTTTCTACATTCCATCCATTAGCTTAAAAATTACTTCAATGTAGATTTTCCCCCCACTCTCTTTGCTTCCTTTCTGGTTAAAAGAGAAGAAACACATGGCCTAGAGGAACATTTGATAGGAACAAAAGGAGGTATCATTTATATTTAAATTAGGTTGTAAAAACGATATTCTGTAAACTCCTTACTAGCATTTCAAATACAGTGTATTAAACAAGGGAGTGAGTCTAGATAGCTACCCAATTCATTTTAGACTTCGAAGTCGCCCTCTCTCTACTTAAGAAATGTGGGTTTAAGTACCATGTAAAATACATCAGGAAATGAAATACTGACTGAAGTTTTTTTTTCCATTTTTCATACCAGACAAGCCACAGATGAGGAGTACTGACTCTCTGGGTTAAACATTACTTCTCCTCCAAAAGGTCATGTTATCATAGAGATAATGCTGGGTTCTTAAAAACTATGATAATGGAATTAAAACTTTGGTGTGACTTTGGATCAAGTCTGAGATTATAAGCAAAAGCACAGGTGTGTGACCAAGTCTTAAGGTTAAACAGCTTCTTTCAGCTGCCATTGAGTACCAAGGTCCATTCAAGAAGCATGAGTACATCACCTGATGCTCTTATATAAAACTGGAAAAAATGATAAAGTTTTAGACTGGGGCAGGAGGAGGAGAAGCAAAGACAAGCCTAAGGCTGGTGTTTCTGATAGGCATGATTATAATTATCTGAACATAGGGTGAGAGATAAAGGAAAGAGTTTGGACCGAGAGCTAGGATTGTGGTCAAAATATCAGTCGCTGTAGAAAATGGCACACTCATGGAATGCATTAGGTTCCATGTGTATAAAAAACAATTGCCCTAAGCTAAGACAACTTAGAAGTTAATAGAATGATATAAGCAGGAGCATTGAGTCTGTGAACAAGGAAGAGAAAAGGAATGAGTTAAAATGGTGAGATGGGTCAGTCATTGGAAGTCAACTAGTTACATTTACGACTGAGGTCTATAGCAGGGAATGTGTGTGAGACCTCTGTTTATGATATATCCAAAGAGAGGTTGGACTTTATTGTGGATCCAACTCTAGTTGACAACTTGCATAGTGAAACCTAGAGGAGGGGAAAGGTAGAGGACAGTCATGTTCTAAAAATAATTCACATTTCATATCTGAATCTCAAGTCATGGCATTCTCTTTTGTTTCCCAAGAATTTGAACAAGTTTGAAGGTTATGGGTAGGATGGAGAATAGATTTAGAGCCCAGGATCTAAGTAAGGTCAGAGTAATTTGCTGTGAAAGGGATTAATGGCAAGCTGGAAAATCTTCAAATAGATATTTGACAAAGAGTTGTGTATATGTCACTGAAGGACCAGAATCCCTAAGACTGGGGCAAATTATCACCAGAAGTTACTAGAGGAAATGATATACATTTTTCCTCATTTTTTTCATTTATTTTTCTTCTGATTTCTTTCTTTACATGTCTTCCTTTCCATTGAAATAACTATAATATGAGAAAAATGTGTGCTGTCTGTTTAAATTTAAATGTAGCTTTCAAGACAGAGGCTTGCACATGTGAAAGAATCCGTGCCTAGATTGAAACTTCCCAAAGACAGGAAGGCACTTAGGATAATGATCTATTAAAATTTTAACAGACAGACTGTGGCAACAACTACTAGTAAGGACAGTAATGGTTGTGACTGTAAATGAACACGGTGACTAGATTTAAAAGTCTATAAGGAAGGGGAAAACCCTAGAGAATAAATCTAAATTTATTCCAAAGCCAGAAGCTGCTCAAATAAAAACAGTATTTGTAAGTACCTAGGGAACATGGGAAGGCAACTCTGTGTAGTGGAAAAGGTATATAACCTTGAATCAGAAGACCTGGGTTTCAGTCCCATCTCTTTCACATAGTACCTGTAAGCCCTTCAGCAAGTCACTTTTTCACTTCATTTCCAATACCTACGCAATGGCCTTGACTAGATTATCTATAAATGGAATTCTTTCTATAAAATTCTGCAATTTTTTAATGTTTCACCTTCGTTAGCTCAAAGAATAAACTCATTTTTACCTCGTTCTGGAGGGAAGCTTTATATTTTCATGAATTCTTATGGAAAGGATATAGTTAAAGCAGTCAGAACACAGACCTTGTGTTCTTGATTAGGTAATACCTCTTACCATCTGAGGTCATGATTCCTAAGAACCATTGTAAAATCCATTAAGCACATATTATACCCAGTAAAACTCAATTAGATGATACATTCCCATTTCTTCTTTTTCAGGTTAATTGTGTTCACCTCACACATCGAAGTTTTCCCATTATTGATTAACTATTTGTAATTGATTTCAGGTGCAAGCAGCAAAATAACAAAATCTGAAACAAGGAATGGGAAATATAGAAAATTGGGGAAAATAAACAAAAGAAAAATTATAAGCAACAAGTGTTCAGACAACTTTTGTGAAAACTATGCATTAGCAAAATTTGAATCCAAAGTAACCTAGAGGTGGGAAATAAATAGATTGGAAGAAAGTTTTTCCACATATCTTGAGGATGGGAGAAATTTGAAAAAAACTTCAGAATAACAGAGGTACTCTATTGTTTTGGGGTTTTTTTTGGTAATACATCCTCTTCAATGTATCTTCAAATCAGATAAACCCTCCTATTTTTCTTATCCTAACAAAGATTACACTTAAACTCATATTGCTTATTCTTAGAAATAGATATGTGGCACGGATTGTTATAAATAAAGAATGGGGCAATTTTAAGGGCTGCACAAAATGGTCAAAGGCCAGTCTTTCTAGCAGTAGAAATAAATAAACAACTACTGGCTTCTCATTATTTTTTAAAGGTGTTCTTTTCTTCAGCATTTTTTTAGGTCTCTCTGAGCAAGTTATTGACTTGCTTTTCATGATTTTCTTCCATCTTTCTCATTTCTCTTCCCAATTTTTCCTCCACCTGTCTTACTTGGTTTTTCAAAATCCTTTTTGAACTCCTCTATGGCCTGAGACCATTGAATATTTATTTTGGATGTTTGGGATACAGAAGCTTTGACTTTTATGTCTTTCTCTGATGGTAAGCAATCTGTTCCCCAGAAAGTAACCTTATAGAGTCTTATTTTTTTCCCTTTTTTGGGCATTTTCCCAACCAGTTACTTGACTTTTGGGTCCTTTGTCAAGAGTAGGTATACTCTGAGTATCTATAATGTGTCAGTTCCTCCAAGGTGGCACAATGAAGCATGTACACAGGTCTGGGGTCAACCAGATATTTTTGTGCCGAGAATGTGAGTAAAAGAGTTTCCTCTCCACAGCCACTTGGCCTCCAGTTACACCAAGCCAACACTGGGGGGCTGAGATTCAGAAAATCTGTGGGGGCAGGGCTGCCATTCAGTGTGAGATAAAGATCAGCTGCTCAAATCCCCCAGGAGCATTAGGGAGCAGGGGGCTAGGGCAGGGCAGGGCTGCTACACAGGACTGAGGTAAGAATCAGCTGCTCAATACCCCTAGGGATTTTACAATCCAACAATGGATGTGGGTTGCTGTAGGGGTGCTGTGGGAGCTGCTGCCACCTGCCAGATGAGGCCTCTGCATGGTCAAGGCTGGGCTGGGCTCCATTCTTCATCTGGTGCGACCCACATTTTGGTCGGCCTTTCAGGTCACCCTGGACTGGAAATCTCCTCCACTCCATTTTTCTGTGGCTTCTGCTGCTCTAGAATTTGTTGAAAATCTTCTTTACAGATATTTTATGGGTGGTAGGGGAAGAGCTAGTGTATGTGTGTCTTTCTACTCCACCATCTTGGCTCACTCTATTCACTATACACAAAGGAAAGAAATGGCCAAGAAAGTCCTTAAGAATTCAGTAATATAGGTAGTACTCAGGGGCAGCCAGGTGACATAGGACACAGAACACTGGGCTTGGAATTGGAAAGACTAATTTTCCTGAGTTTAAATCCAGCCTCTGACACTTACTAGCTGTGTGATCTGAGGCAAGTCACTGAATCCTGTTTCCTCAGTTCCTCATCTATAAAATGAGCTTCTGAAGGAAATGGCAAAACATGCCAGTATCTTTGGCAAGAAAACCACTAAAATGGGGTACAGAAGGATCATTCATGGTAGAAAGACACATATATTCTAGTGCTTCCCCAACAGCCCACAAAATACCTCTAAAAAATTAATCTTGGGGAGGGAGGGGGGAGCCAAGATGGCAGAGTAGAAAGATTCACATACGCTAGCTCCGAAACCACAGCTCATAGATTTCCTGTAAAAAGAACTCCCAACAAATTCTGGAGCAGTGAAAGCCACGCAGCAATAGAGTGAAGGAGATTTCCATTCCAGAGAGACCTGAAAAACCAACCCCAAATGTCCATCACACATTGGATGGGAGTGGAGCCTAGCCCTTCCCTGGTGGCGCGGCAAAGAGAAGAGCAGATCGGGGCAGGCTTCAGGGATGGAATCTCTGGTGGCTGTGAAGGTCCCTCCACCCACATATGCTCAGGTCAGTGAGAGAGACTTCCGGGCTGGCCAAGAGGGAAGCGGGGTGTCTCCATAATTCAGGCCCCCTCAGGAGGCAGCAGCAGAGGCAGAAGTGGCCAGAGGCTCCCGGAGGAGGCAAGAGCTGGGGTCCATTATGGAATGTCTCTGCATAAACCCCCTGAGGGAACTGAACATGGGAGGTGGCCTTACCCCAACCTGAGCACCAGAAATTAAGCTCACATTGAATAGCAGCCAGGCCCACCACAGAAAGCCCTGAGGCTGGGGAGCAGCATTTGAATCTCAGACCTCAACACTAGCTGGGTGGATCTGGGTGGGGGTGGAGAGGAATCTCAAAAGTCAAGTAACTGACTGGGAAAATGCCAAGAAAAAGGATAAAAGCTAAGACCATAGAAAGTTATTTTCTTGGGGAACAGATATAAGCCCCTTTTCTTTCTGATGAGGAAGAACAATGCTTACCATCAGGTAAAGACATAAGAGTCAAGGTCTCTGTATCCCAAACATATGAAATAGGTATCCAATGGGCTCAGGCCATGGAAGAGCTCAAAAAGGATTTTGAAAATCAAGTTAGACAGGTGGAGGAAAAACTGGGAAGAGAAATGAGAGAGATGCAAGAAAAGCATGAAAAATGGGTCAATACCTTAATAAAGGAGACCCAAAAAAATGCTGAAGAAAATAACACCTTGAAAAATAGGCTAACTCAATTGGCAAAGGAGGTTCAAAAACCCAATGAGGAGAAGAATG
>JAQQSK010017654.1:0-10054 GCA_028658325.1 Potorous gilbertii | reverse complement strand
TTGGGGTCTGAGATTCAAATGCTGCTCCCCAGCCGGCAGGCCTGACTGCTCTTCAATGGGGGCTTATCTGCTGGTTCTCAGTTGGGGGCAGGGCCTCCTCTTAGGCTCAGTTCCCTCAGGGGGTTTATACAGAGATACTTTGTAGTGTAGCTGGGGTGGAGCTCCAGCCCACTCTGGGTGTCTCTGGTTGAGCTGCCTCTGCCTCTGGCCGAGCTGCCTCAGCCTCTGCTGCAGCGGCCGCTTCCCAGGGGGTCCGAGTCCCGGAGATCCCCCGCTCCCCTCTCAGCCCGTCTCTCTCACTGACCTGTGTGTCTGTGGGTGGAGGGACCTTCGTGGCTGCTGGAGATTCAGATCCCTGCCGCCTGCTGGGCTCTGCTCGCCCCTCTCAGTGCCGCGTGGCCGGGGCAGGGGGGGGGAGTGCTCGGCCGGGCAGGACTCGGCTCCTGTCTGGGGTACCTTTGCGGTCGGTTTTTCAGGGCTCTCTGCGACGGAAATCTCCTTCACTGTGTTGCTACGCGGCTTCCACTGTTCCAGAATTTGTCAGGAGTTCTTTTTACAGGAAATCTATGGGCTATGGGTTCGGACCTAGCAAATGTGAGTCTTTCTACTCCGCCATCTTGGCTCCGCCCCCTCACAATCTAATGTTTGTGATCATGATAGGGTAACTTGCCAGAGTCACACATTTAGTCAATCAATAAACATGTATTAAAATATTTTAGGTGCTAAACCCTGTACTAAACGTTGGCAAAAGTGAAGCCAGACAAAACCAGTAAACAAACAACTAAGAAAGAGCCACAATAACCACCATGAAAAAACAGCCCCTACTCTCAAGAAGCCTACAGTGTAATGGGTAAGACAGTATGCAAATAACTGTGTACAAATAAGATATAAATGATAATTGAGAGATAATTAATAGTAAGGGATGACACTTAATTTAAGGGAGATATTGGAAAAAAGTGTTTCTTCCAGAATATGAAATTTTAGCAGTACTTGAAAGAATTCAGGGAGTCCAGGAGATGGAAATATGTAGAGAGAGAATTCTGGCAGGAAGTACAGCCAGAGAATATGTATGGAGTCAAGAGATAGAGTATTTCCTTTCCGTGAACGAAAGTAAGAATTCAAGTATCATTGGATTACAGGGTACGTGGAGGGGAATAAGGTCTAGGAAGTGTAGAAAAATAGGAAGGGGATAGATTGTGAAAGAATTTGAATACCATGGAAAAGGTTTTGTTTTGTTTTTCAGACAATTCTTGAGTTAATAAGTAGTCACTGAAGATTATTTAATTGCCTGTGGAGGTTTGACATAGCTAGGCTGGATTTTTAGGAAGAAAATGACAGCAAGTAGAGGATTGATTGTAGTGGGGAGAAACTTGAGGCAGTGATATCAGAAGTGACATCACAATATTCCAGATGATGCTGATCAGAGTTTGAAAAAACATGGTATCAGAGGAGAGAGATACTATGAAATCAAAACGGACAGGAATAAGCAACAGATTGGATATGAGGAGTGAAAAAGAATGAGGAGTTGAGGATGGCACCTAGGTTGTGAATGTGAGGTTGGTGAAGCCTTCAACAGTAATAGGAAAATTATGAACAAAGTAGGGCTTTGGAGGAGATAAAAATCCATTTCATTTTGGTCATATTGAATAAGATATTTACAGCATACAGTTAATGACTGTCAAATCAAGAGTAAAAGGGAGAAGAAGGGTCATACAAAGATGTTGTCCAAGAAAAGAAATTATGAGAAGTCTAAGGAGCAATATGTGGGAGTTGTTAGAGAAGTGAAAAGGGTTACCTGCTGCTGTCCACAATTACACAACCACATAATTGTGTTAGTTACAAAGTTTCAGAAGCACTAGTTTCTGATACTACTATATTTCTTAACATGATTATTTAAAAGCCTGCTTTATTTTTTTTCTGTAATGCTATTTTGTTGGTGCCTGGGGAGAAGGAAAGACTGCTTTTTAAAAAGCTTTTAAACAACAATTAAAGCAATAAGCAATCTCTGAAAAAGCTATATTTTTCTCTCAGCCACACTTCCCCTGGTTCAAACAGTATTTTTATTAGTGCTTATATCTGGATGCAAGGAGAAGCAATTTGTTCAAAAAACTCTACTGTACTATGGACAAACAGTACTGCCAAATACAGATTTCCTTTATTCTTCATCTGGAATATGAAACAATGTTACTATGACAACTATTTGCCATCCTTCAAAATACACGTTACAGTGATTAATATTGTCCATGTTTTTATAAGAATTTTTAAAGTATTAAATAATTCTGTAAAAATTGTAATGAACTTTAAATATGCATTCTATATTTCTGATATTTCACATTTCATCCATAAGTTGAGAGCTAACAACCAGATGAAAACACCTTTTGTTATCAAAAGATGATTTCCTTTTCAGAAGAGTAAGCCACTAAAGATCCCTAGTAACTAAGTAAGGTGAAAAGTAGAGATTCTATCACTGAATGACTCTCATTCTAAAGTTGACTTTATATAAATGAGTGAGAGGATATAAAGTTTCATCGAGAAAACATTAATTAGGAGTCAAGGAGAGTGGGTTTCTTCCCACTTTCATCATTGGTCTTGGCCAATTGTATTATCTCTCTGGGACATGAACACAACCAAATATTCATTCACATTCTCTCAAATACATTATTGTGTTAATTTTGAGTCCATATTTGAAATATGCTTGGGACCTTATAGTAATCAATAGTAATAATGTGGTAGTTATAGTAACCCATGCTTTAAAAATAATTTAAAAATATATCAGCAGCTGTCATATTAAGACAGTCCTTAAATTCCAGACTTTGACATGATACAAAAGACCTTAGTTTGGTTTGGGGATTTTCTTACTTCTTTAGTTCATTGTGCCTAACCCAGATAGTCAGGAAAGTTCATCATTTGGTAGCCTCTGGAGTATTGTCATCAACTCCCTTTATTTCTGTAGGTCAAAAAATAAAAAAAGGAACTTGATTACATGGTAAGACTTACAAGCATTCCTAATAAGAAGAGGAGTATGAATAGAATATTTGATCTTCCCTGTCACCAAGATATTTCTCTATGATCAATATTTTTCTTTGTTGCTTTCTGTTCATGTTATTTGTCTTTTGTTCCGACTTTTAAACTTGATCTCTGCTTCTGGAGCCCAGGAAACACTGTCCCAGGTTTCTTGTGCTGGAGACTAGTGGCCTAGTTGCTGGTTCTGTGTCCTCAGGTGCTGGCAACTGGAGACTGGTAGAACCGAGGGTTAGGGTTAAAATCAAGAGCATTTAGAGTTAGGCTAACCCTAATCCTAAAGTCTGAGCTGGAGCTGGTAGTAGTTCCTGCTGTTCCTGGTTTTGGTGCTTTCGGCTCAACCACCCTGGGGATCAGGATCTCCTACTGGTTTTCTAGGTAGGACTTGCTGCTGTCTTGCTGGGATGCCTCGGGTACTGTCCTGGTCTCTTTCAGTCACATTAAAAGACACTTTTCCCTTAATCCCACTAGTTGCCCAAGCTAAAAGACCTCATCTTTTTGCTGGCTCCACTATTTCAGGATTTTACCTAGGGCAATGTTCTCTGAGTTGCTCAAAGTCAACAAGGGAGGTGAGAATAACTTGCTGCTTACTCAGCCATCTTAGCTACCAGAAATTGAAACAGGTGACTGTCACACAATCCATGTGTGGGCTGAGAGATCAGCTGCAGCCACAACTGCTGCAGATTCAGTCCTCCCAAGGCCTGCTCCTTGCTTGCTGGGGCCAGGGCAGTATTGGCATGCTCTTTACTGGACTGAATTTCTCTCTTACTGAGTTCCAACAGATCTTTCCCCCTGAGTTTCTGTCATCTCTGGTGTTGTGGGCTGAGAAGTATGCAAACTACCGGTGCCGATAATGATTCAGCACCGAGTCCAGCTCTGGCTTTCCTGGGGCCAAGTCTGTGCTGACCTGGGCTAGTCTGCCCTCCTCTCTCAGTCAAATTCTAGAGACTTTTCCTGCTGACCTTTCAGGGTGTTTTAGACTAGAAATCTGCCAAGGATTTGCATGAGAATATTTTAAACATAGCTTTATGTTATTAAACATTTAATTTCTTTTCCTATCAAAATAAATGTAAAGAATGAGTAGGTGCTCAAAGACAACACAAATTATGATGGGGTTATATGTAGAGAATAAAACAATAAGTAACCTTAATGATTAACACGAATTGATCAATTCACCCAGAAACGGAGGGAACATAGAAAATTGGATAGAAGGCTAAATCCAAAGAAACACAATTAAACCACAAATACTTGCTCACAGTTAAAATAAGGGTCCCAGTTATTTTTATGCCTTGGGTGAATAAACAAGTGGAGATGACAACTATCTTCTCAGAAAACATAAGAAAAAAACAAAACATATAATCAGAAAAAAAAATTACACCTAAAAATATCATGGAAAATAACATGTTATTAATGGGGTGAATAGATGGATGGAGGTTTTATACACACACATAAAAATATATACATATACAAACACATATGTGTATATACACATATATGTGTGTATACATATAATTCACTAAGTATCTAAGTACCTAATGAAAAATCTAACTGAAACAATACCAGAGATTTCAATGTGTCCCTTTTAGAAGTCAATGACTGTAATGAAAAAAATAAAGAAGCTGTAACTTAGGTACCCAATAAGTATTTTAAAAATGCCTAATGGAAATCAAAATAGAAATTCAATTTTGAAAAGAATTGAATGAAATAAAAAAAGTAGGAATATCTCTCATCTACATTGACAAATTAGAAATAATAATAATAAATTATAGCATAGGTTATAAAAATAAAACATCATAAGAAAATATAGACAGAAATATTAAAACAATATTTTAATAACTGAAACAAAAGAAAAATATAGTTAATAAGGAAAAATTTTAAGAATTCAAATTTAAACAAAAGCTAAATAATATAGTTCTTAAGAATTAATACATTAAAATCAAATTAAAAAGACAAAATACATTTTTGAAAAAAAACAATATGACAATGTAACAAAAATATGAGGATGTAGTCTAAATAATTATGTCTGATTTTTTTTTTAATCTCTAATCAGTTTCATCAGCAAAAGAGAGAAAGAAGAAACTGAAATTTATGTGTCCAATTGGGAAAAAAAGTAAAGCAAAAAATAAAATAAATAAATACATGAAAAATATAAATTCTGGAAATAAAAACGATAATTATATTGGAAGAAATAAAATCAGTAAATTGTTAAATTAAAGTAGATGATGCTTCAATTAAAATAATAAATATTTAATGTAAAAAATGATTCAAGCTCAAAAATATAGAAGATTTTCATCAATTAGAAAAAGTAAATTATTAGAAATTATTTTTTCAATTTGTGTTAATTTAATTAATTTAAATGACATTCAAAAATATTTTAAAAACCATTCCTTTATAAAAATAATGGCAACATTACACCTTTAAGACTAAGATATGGTTATTGTTATTGCTACTGCTACTATTTCAAATCAGAATGAAGGGCACCTAGCACTACAAAATCCGCAACAATACTAATGAAGTACAAATCATCAATTATTTTCTACTAGTAAAGAAATAGAAATTTTGTTGAATGTAGCAAATTAGGCACACCAGATCAAGAAGCAATCAAAGCTAGAGCAGTGTTTGATAAACACAAGGGTATCACCTAATGGGAAAGGCTTCATTATTTGATAGAGATTACTGTTAAAATTGGGAAATATTCTGCTGCAAATTACACTTAGATAATCATTTGACCAACATCCTAAGTCACTGTATGTTCAAATGGATACTTGATCTAAACACAATGGGTTGCAAATAATGGAATGAGGGGAAGAAAATATTTCTCACAATTAGACAGGAGGACAGTTCTCAAATTATCAACATGCATATAAATGGTAACAGTCAATTTTGGACATATACAGTTGAAAAATTTTTATACAAATAAAATTAATTTACTTGGAAGGGGAAAAAAAAGCTTACCTGGGAAATAACTTTATAACAAATTCTTCCAATAAAGGTTATAAGACCTTCAAAATATATAGTAAATGGAGTTTTGGTAGTATGTTCTATGAGTTAGCTAGGTAGTTCAGCAAATGAAACACTGAGGTGGGAGTCAGAAAGACCTCAGTTCAAATCTGGCCTCAAACACTTACTCAAACAAAGGACACTTACACAAGTCACTTAACTCCACTTGCCTAAATTCCTTGGAGAAAATAATGATAAAACACTCTAATATCTGTCAAAAAAACCTCTTAGATTGTATGGTTCATGGGGTCATGAAAAGTTGGAAATGACTGAATGACCGAACAACAGCAACAATAGGTTGTGTGACCCAAAGCTACTACGCTTATTTTGTCTATAGAGGAAGAATACATGAAAAATGGAGGCGATATTTTACTGTGAGACCACATTTTAAGTCTTTTCTGTGACAGGCCTAATTCCTTCCATTCCAGTGATTCAAACTTGAATTTCGAATATATTTAGAAACTAGTAGAACCATAAAATGCAATAAATACCATTTATTAATAGCAAAAGATGAAAAGGATACATTAAGTTTAAGAAAAAAGAAAATCAGATAAAATTTTCATTCTTCTCCCTATCTGCTGCATTCACCCATCAAGTGCTCAAGTTAGGACTGAAAAGTATTCCCCATAGTTTAATGAGAATTACATTAAACTTTAAATAATATATGCATATACACTGGATTTTTTATGCTTCAAAGGGCAAGAAAGACAAGTACCTTCCTTACCCACATAAATGAGTAATACAAGCTATATTAAGCAAACGAGTATCTCCTTTACTACAGGAGAATTTTGTAACATTTCCATGTAACATTGCACAAAGATTTTTCATAAGATCAAGTGAATCCGGAGAAAATTGGTAGAATAATAATACTAATATAGAGAGCTCTAATATATGTGAAGAATATCATAAATATTTTTTGGCATTCATGACTTGTGAAATAGATAGTATTTTACTTCCATTTTACAGATGAAAAAACTGAGAAACAGAGTAGTTCATTAGTTTAATGTCAATCATAATACTCTTAAGATCCTAAGGCAGAATTCAAATATAGGGCTTCTT
Source organism: Potorous gilbertii (assembly GCA_028658325.1). NCBI lineage: Eukaryota > Metazoa > Chordata > Mammalia > Diprotodontia > Potoroidae > Potorous > Potorous gilbertii. Next base: position 2,974 of record JAQQSK010017654.1, on the reverse strand, counting down.
GACTATATATATTATACCATTCTGGGGACAAGTTGAAGGAATTGAATCACTTTATAATCACTCCCAGTGAGAAAATATAATTATGCCATAATGATGTTTGGATTTTAAAGTCTTTATAATCAAATTAAGAGTCTCAGTGGTATGAAATTCATTCTCATATAATTTAACGACGCTTATCTGGCACCAGCATCTTCCAAAGAGGGATAATGAAGCACATAGAACAATTCTGTATAATTCTGATTTATGGCAGGTCTGGATGTGTTCCAAATGACTGATAAAGAAAAGTTGCCTTTGTTATTAAAACATTACTGAGGTTTCCACAGCTTTACCGATTTTCTCAGACTTTTTACCCCATCTGACACAAGGAGGCTTAAGTGTTAATGCAAATATTTGAGTCATGATAATTTCAAGTTTTCAAAGTATCCTTTGTATAAAAAGTGAGATCATTTTTGAGATGCTTTCAATTTTTACTCAATTTTCAACATTGATTAAGCACCTACTTTATGCAGAGATTGAGAGAAATATGAAATTTATTAAGACACGGTCCTACAACAATGCCAATACCTCTGTTCCCATAGAAAATAAGAAAGAACTGAAGCAAAACAAATTGATGCAACAACCCTATCTAACAATAAACGCAACATTTCACAACAGTGCTTCATTACCTATTTACTTATGGGAAGTCAGTGTCATACACAGGTGATTATAACATATAATATTGAATGCATTAAATTTCTGTAAAACAAGTAAAAAAAAGGAAAATCGTACTAAGTCAATGGATCACAGTACAATGCCATCCAGCTCTCTGGAGATGTCAATTCTTTGTTATGATTTTGCGGTATCTCATTTACAGATGTATTAAATAGGTATTGCTTCAAGATACATCCAGGAGACTGTATTGTTGTATCACTAAGCCCTGCAACATACACAGGGGGGCCTGCTACCACGTCCTTTTTGGAACTGTATTCATAAAAGGAAAGAAACTTTTGAGGGGTTAACAATCACTTTAATCAAGTACGTGTAATCATTCCTTTAACCAAACACAAATATCTTCACTTAGTTCAGGGAAGTCAGCACCCTGAACTTCAAAGAAAATACAGAGAAATTAAAGATCAACAGACATGGCTTCCTCTTCCGGAATTCAACAGACACTTGAACCCCAACTGCCTGACTAAAGCTACCAAAGAGGGAAACACTGACATCTGGGTTTGCAAAGCCAGGGGGCCTCCTTTTGCAGCTACCCAGAGTTCTCATCTGGCCAAACAACCATTTTCAGTCAGTAAGTCCCCAAAATAAAACTGCACTTCAAAATCTTTATACACTTTTTAGAGCCATAGGGCATCACATCCCTTGAGAACTATTGCCTCAATTACAAAAGACATGAACCTTTCTACAAATCTTCCCAGGCCAGACAATGGTTCAGAAAGATCTTCCTTAATCACATTCAAATAGAAGTATTATACTTCTTGATTATACTAATAGTTGTATATGTCCTTCATTTTGGAGAGGACCATGACATCAAGATGATGACATGACTTGCAGTTGACTTTGATTTGAGTGAAGGAGGGCTGTGCACCCCTTCAATTTCTTCTCCTGAGTCATCTGGATCCCGTGGCTGGATATTCATCAAGACAACTGGAAACGTTCCAGGAGGCAATGTGAGACCCTGGCCATTTCAGGCTTATGTATCATCACAATCTTACTTTGAGTGAGATACACCCATTCAATGGATAGGTTCCTTTAGGTTACTCAATGGACGGCATCATTATTTAAAAAAAATCAAACTGGGAGGGGAGGACCCTCAGAGTTCCTGGGTAAAAGAAAAACTATTACTATTAATTTGTTGCATCCACTTTATGCTAGATGGGTGGGGACTTGTTGTCCAGTCTATGAGCTCCAGAGTGAACTGGGTTTAAGGCTTGATCCTTGAGCAAGAAATGTAGCCAGTAAACTCAGAGGAAAAAGAAAGTTTTTGGCCATGAAGTTTACTTTCCCCTGGAGAGGAAAGGAGAGGAGAGAAGGCGAGAGGAGACGAGAGGAGAGAGACAAAACAAAAAGAGCACAAGATTCTATTTGTTTTACCTGTACAATTGCCATGAACAAATTAACTTCTTAGAACCTAAGTAATCTTGTCCCTATCTCTATTATCATTAATAAGTAATCTCTCTCTCTCTCTCTCTCTCTCTCTCTGAACTGCTAATATAAATGTATCTTACCCAACAAGGAAGTAGGATTGGAAGTGAATAATTGAAAGGAGAGTCATGATCAAAAGGAGTGTGGATAAAAGAAAGAAGTTCTGAGAAGAAAAGCAGACTTTACAAAAGGACATATAAAAAGAGAGGAAGACAGAGAGACAGGGAGACAGACACAGAAAGAGAGACAGAGAAGGAGGAGAAAGAGAAAGAGGGGTGAGGGAGGATACACAGAAGAAGAGAAAAAGAAAGTGGGAAATACACATAGTAATAATATATCTGAATGGTATGGAATTAACCATAAAATATAAGCAGATAATCAGACAGTAGAATGGATGAGAAACCAGAATTCAAAAATATGTTGCTTCCAATACAACCACTTGAAACAGAGAGACATACACATAGTTAAAGTAAAGAGTTGAAGCAGAATATATAAAGTAATGAATGTATGAAGCTGAAGTAAAAAAGGCAAGGGGAGCGATCATGATCTTAGAAAAAGCACAAGTAAAAATTTGCGTAATTAAAATGGATAAGCTGGTAAACCACATTTAGCAAAAAAAATAAACATAGATGACAAAATAATAATAATAATAAATGTATATAGATATATATGTGACATAGCATCCAAATTCTTAAAGAACAGTTAAATGAATTACAGGAGGAAATTATTATACACACACACATATATAGATATATGTGTGTATATATGTATATACATATGTATATATACACATGCATCAGGGAGGGATCTCAACATTTTGCTCTCTAAAATTAGATAAATT
>JAQQSK010017653.1:0-10055 GCA_028658325.1 Potorous gilbertii | reverse complement strand
GATATTCCAGAAGGCATGAAGCTTTTGGAAAAATCTGGACTTACATGAACTGATGCAAAGTGAAGTAAGCAGAACCAGGAAAACACTATACACAGAAACATAAATATTGTATGATGATCAACAGTGAATGGCATTTATTCTTAGCAATACAAAGATTCAAGACATTCTGAAAAATTTATGATAAAAATTTTATCCTCCTCCAGAGGGGTGGGGGAAACTTGATGGAGTTTGAATGCAGATTAAAGCATGTTTTAAAACATTGTAATGATTGTGTGTGTGTGATTTTCCCACAACTTAACTAATAGGGAAATAGGTTTTGCATGACTTACTATGTATAATCTATATCAAATTGCTTTGCTTTCTAAATGAAGGAGAGGGAGGAGGAAAAAATTGAACTTGAAATATAAAAAAAAGGTAGGAATTGTTTTTACATGTAATTAGAAAAACAAAACATTTAAAATACCAAAAAAGAAAGAAAATGGTATTTTTACCTTCACATCATGATGAAGTATCAGTGTAGGACTTTAGTAGTCATTCTTTAGAATTGAATACTTCTTTATTTTTTCTCTAAATAACTAAACATGCTTCAAGAAATTATACACATGCAATACGTATACATATATACACATACACACATATGTACACACATGCATAAGGTTATGTTCATCATTTCTGAGAGGCAGAATGCTATTTAAGACAAAGAAAGAATGATGTTTGATAGAGGGCCAGCACTGAAATCAGGAAAACCTGTATTCAACTCCTGCCAGTGATATGTACTAGCTGTGAGAGCACAGACAAGGAATTTAATATGTTAGTATCATTTAAGTTAATTAGTTAAGTTAATTAATGCTATTTAAGTTTTCAATGAACTATTTTTTCATTGAGATGACCATCTCATTTCTTAAAATAATCAAGGAAGATTTCAATGCATGAAATGAGGGCTGGGGTTTGCATAGACCTGGATAGTCTCACATATTTACTTCTATCTACTTATTATGAAGTAGTTTTATTAAAGTGAAAGAAGAAATGTGGTGGGAATTACGCTAGAATCACGGCTAAGTGAGTAAAGAGTAATTTTACCTCAATAAAGTTATTTGCCAAATTCTGAAATAAAAGTCTGAATTCATGAATTTCTACTATAATTTAAATAAAAACAATGCTGCAATGACCTTTACACTTTTAGAATGAATTATGTCTCTACATCCTACTGTTTCATTTTAGTATAGAGCATGTGATGTGAAATAATGATAATATTATTACTCTAATAATACTCAGTTACATACTGTAATAATACACAATAAAACTGAAATACTGCTTTTCAAATACCATTAGCAAATGGTTAAGTTCTATAATGATAGAGGTTAAGATGAATATTGGGATTTCAATTCTATTCCCTTCCATTCCAGCTGATTTAAATTATGTAACTATCAATCAGAGAAATAATAGTAAAAACTGTCAGCTACCTAACTCTAGTCCTCAACCCAATAGATGGTCTGTTTTTTTTTTAAACAAATGGAAGTGGAAACAGAAGTTAGAGAAAACCGAAATGAACATCTGAACTTGCTCAAATGTAGGCTGTATTTCAAGAAGAAATTGAAATCTAAAGGTCAAGATAATTTTGATTCATAACAGTAAATGCCTGTGTCTACTCCTTGATAATTGCTCCAATAATTTTATTTGCTATTTTAGCTTATAGATATTGCTATTTATTGGACAACATTTGCACTTTGAAGCATTAATGGAGACAAAATGATTGTTTCCTGTGATTAAGACATTGTTTGACCTACAAATTGCTTGAAAGACCTTTTCTTTTTTTTCCCAACAGACTATCTTGCAGGATTAATTAGAAAACATGAGAAAAAGTATGTTGTTTTCTCTTATAACAGTATTATGGAAGATACTGTACAGAAGGTCTGCCTTTATTTTTCTTGTTACTGGTAGCCCAATGATATTGAATATTATAATTTCAAAAAATTAACTTAAAACACATAACCCAGTTGGATAATGTATCTGCTCTTATGTTTAGGCTTTCAAATTTGTTTTTCCAAGGGAATAATGAAAACAATAAATAAAATTCTTTTTCTTCATCTTGTCCTATGAGTTAACTAGCACTTTATTTAAATATTATTTTATCCTACTTTATTATGCAATCTAATTTCTAAAATAGCAAAGGGGATTTACAAAATGCATGGATATATATTATCAAATATATGAAAGATATGTTGGTCAGTGTATGATTAGATCTAAGTTTTTACACTAAATATGCATTCATTCCTATTTAATAGATTTAAGTTTCATCTGTCTTATTGATAATACTGATCTCCTGTGTAGAAATAAACAAAAGAAGGAATAGACTGTAAATACAATGAAGACAGGGATCTTCTTTCAGTTTTGCACTTTAGAAAATCCCCCCCAAAAACTGGGATGCAGCTGATGATTATTAAAATTCACATTTATAAAATTCACTTCACAAAGCCTCTTTTCATACAGTAAGTGATTAACAATATGAACAAAAAACAATATTTATGCAGATTTTAGAGCTTTCATATCCCTTTTAGATATACTTTCTCTTCACTCTGAACTTACAATGAAAGAGTTCCATTGCTTGCTTCTATATTTATTTATAAATTACCCAAAGGTGGGTGATTGCATAGTTTTTGCTCATAGTATTGTAACTGACTTTCACAACCATCCTGTTAAGGGGGTGTGGTTATCATCCCCATTTTACAAATGAGAAAAATAAAAGAGAGGTTAAGTAAGTTGCTCAAGGTTAGTGAGTTAGTATCCAATGCAGTTTTGAACTCAATTTTCATATCTCCAAGTACTGACCTCTATCTAGTAGTTCAACTACCTTGCCTGAATGACTTTATATATGATGTTTCCCATTGCTGGAATCACACTCATTATATCTAGTTCTGCAATTTGTATATTATCCCTCCTCATTTCCATTTCTCATCCAGCCCTCCTAATTTAAGAAATATAGTCAAGAAAAAAGTATCCACATTCCTCAATATTTGTAAACAGCAGAAAATTTATTACATGCTTGCTCTCTCTTTCATGCCTGTAGGGAGAAAACATAGGAACATGATAAAAATTGTTGATCTATTCTAGATAAAGGAATAATTATGCATTATATTGTTTGTCATTGATACTTTTTAATTGGCCAAATTGATGTTATTAAGTTAAGAAGAGAATCTCATAAAGTTTGGGGGACTTAGTCTACTGCTTGGTCACAGTAAAGTATAAGAACATTCATTGTCTGAGATTTAGATAAACTCTGAGAGACGGCACAAAGGTGAATACTATGGATTTCTAATAGATCGAAAAACTGAAATCACTCAGTAAGTCCTAGCAATGCATAGCCATAGGTGACTGCTTTTCTGTAAAATAGTAGAAATAATAATAGTAGGTACAATATATTTTAAAGTTTGTACTTTTCTGGGACCAGAACCAAGATTATGGATTAGAGAAAAAACTCAGCTGAGCTAACTTTGCCAATATTCCTCTCTAAATCACTATAAATTGTCTATCAAATCAAATTCTGGATGAGCAGAGTCAACAAAAAAAAGTTAAGGATGAGACATCCCTCCAGATTTAGACAACATAAGAAGTTGGAAAGAGAGATCTATGACATGGCAGTGAAAGCTGTCCCTGAGTCCAAGTGGTAGTCCAAGTGGTAATAGAAGCAGCAGCCACTTTGGGAGTTTACAAGCCAGATGTGGGAAGGGGGAGCTGGCAATTAGTCAGAAAGAAATCCCAGTTGACCCCTGTATTAACACTAGATAAAGACAGTGTTTGGTAACTCCATAACCTATACCACTTCTGGTTCACAGTTCAGTAACTAAGAGGAGCACAGTTGGTCAAAGGAACAGGAATCCTAAGTAGTAGTATTGATTTTGGTCCAAAGGAATGAGGGAGGTCTCCCGAATTTACCCCGTCCCACCCACCCACCCACCCACCCACTGGTCTTTTACCCACTACCCAGCCCCATGCCCTTGCCTCTCTCCCCTCGCCCCATCCTCCTTCCAGCCTACAGACCCTGGCTAGACATGTCTGAGAGTTCCAAATATGCACTCTTCTTCACCGTCATGGGCGCCTTGGCTGCCATGGTCTTCAGCGCTCTTGGTACGGTATGGCACAGCAAAAAGTGGCACTGGTATTGCAGCCATCTCAGTCATGCGACCTGAGCTGATCATGAAGTCAATCATTCCTGTCGTCATGGCTGGTATCGTTGCTATCTATGGTCTGGTGGTGGCTGTGCTCATTGCCAACCCTCTGCCACCAGGAATCACCTTGTTCAAGACCTTCCTTCAGCTGGGAGCAGGCCTCAGCGTAGGCCTGAATGGGTTGGCAGCTCACTTTGCCATTGGCATTGTAGGTGATGCTGGTATTCGGGGGACAGCGCAGCAACCCCGGCTGTTCGTGGGGATGATCCTGATTCTCGTCTTTGCTGAGGTGCTTGGGCTGTATGGCCTGATTGTGGCCCTCATTCTCTCTACAAAGTAGACCTTGTTTTCCCCTTCCCAGTGCCCCACCTCGTCCTCCTGCTACTGAACCCTTCAGTCACAGAGAATGATGTAAAGACCTGTCTTGAACCACCCCATCCCTCCCAAGTCGCTCCAGAACAGATGGCCTGACACCTGGTGCAGTTGTCCAGTGGGTAGTTGGTCTTGTAAATGCGCCATGTCTTAGTAACTCTTTTGTCTGTGTCGCACCACACCGGAATGGATGGTGCCTGAACCAGGCCCAGCTTGGGCCTAGGCCTCCTGGTATTGGCCAGGAAGCCATGCGATCTCCCTACCCATTTGCCGTTAGTACTCTACGTGTAAAGATGAATTACATTGTCATTTTTCTCTTCACTTGATGTTTATTTATAAAGACTTGACATGTTAAAAAAAAAACCCAAGAAAACAAAGGAATGAGGGACCTTGAGGAGCAGTATCAAAAGGAGCACCAAGGAACCATTGGCCCTTTACGGGTAAGGACAGGGCAAAGATCAGGAAAGCACTGATCCCACCTCTCTTCAGATAACACCTCTTTGGAAGCAATGAAAATATACTAACTGCCATAACTAGCTCTAAAAATGATATTTTGGGGAAAAATGACAATGCGAGAACATACTGAAACTTGTGGAATGTAGCCAGACAAATAGAAATGGGGAAAATGAACACATCTAAACACATTTATCAACAAAAAAGAGGAAAAATGCAGAAAAATGAATTGAACAAGGAACCAAAAAAATCAACTGGAAAAAGAACAAATTAAAAATCCCCAATTAGATGTCAAAATGAAAATCCTGAAAATCCAAGGAAAGATTGATAAACTTGAAAATAAAAACTAAGGGTTTTTAAAAAACAAAATGGATAAATCACTGCTTAATTTTATTTTTTTAAAAAAGAAAGAAGAAAATCAAATCATCAGTATCAAAAATGAGAAGGGTGAATGTCCTATCAATGAAAATAAAATTAAAGGAATTCTAGGAGCTATTTTACCCAGTTTTATGCCAGTAAAACTTGCAATCTAAATGAAATGGATGAATATTTACAATATTATACACTGCCTAGATCAAAAGAAGAGGAAACGTAAGTTAAATTACCCTATCTTAGAAAAAAAAATGAATGTCATAGAAGAGCTTTCTAAAAAATTATCCCCAGAATCAGAAGAATTTATAAGTGAATTCTACCAATTCTTTAAGGAACAATTAATCAAAATACTATACAAACTGATAAAAATGATAAGGAAGTATTATCAAATTATTTTATGATGCCATTATTGTTTTGATACCTAAATCAGAGAAGTAAAACAAAACAAAACAAAAAAAACCAGAGTAATAAAACTATAGGTCAATTTACTTAATGAAGATCAATAAGAAATAAAATACTTGCAAGGAAATTACAGCAAAATATAACAAAGATCACACACAATGACAAGGTGGGATTCATAACAATAGTGAGGGTGTGGTTCAATATTAGGAAAACTATCAGTATAACTGAATGTCAATAACAAAAAGTAAATATCATCTGTAAAAGCAAGCACCCCAACATACACAGGAGGACCTTCTATTAGAGGTTCTTTGATTTGCTTTTCTAAAAGGAAAACAACTTTTGAGGAGTCAACAATTACTTTAATCAAGCACCATGTTGTATCAGTAAGCACCTCAATATAAATGGGGGCAAGGGAGGCTGCTACCACAGGTTCTTAAATTTGCACTCATAAAATGAAAGGCATCTTTTGAGAGGTTAACAATCATTTTAATCCAGCACATGTTTCGTTCACCTAATTCAGGGCAGTCAGCACCCTGAACTTCAAAGAAAATGCAGAGAAATTAAGAGTAAACAGACATGGTTTCTTCTGCCTGAATTCAACAGACAGCTCCAACTGTCTGACCATAGTTACCAGAGATGGAAGCACAGTGTCTGGTTCTCAAAGCCAAGGGGCTCCTTAGCAGCTTCCCAGAGTCCCATCTGGCACTCAAACCTTCTTGCAAAACCTAAGCCCCAGAGGAAAACTTCACCCTTAGAGTATTTATACACTTTTCAAAGCCAAAGGCATAACCTTCTGACCCAGTATCTCAATAGAAAAAAAAAGAATAAAAGGTGCTTGGGACCCTCCTCTAAAATAACTCCTCTAATTAAACTTCTCAGAATGGGCAGGCTCATCAATGGGTGAGAAAGATCTTTAATTACATTATACTATTAGAGGCACTTTTAGTAAAATAAAAACAGCAAAAGATCCTAATTTGATTGCTATCACACATGTATCATTGAATTAGTAGAGAGGAGTAGAAGTTCAGCACCCTGAACTTCACAGAAAATACAGAGAAATCAAAATCAACAGACTGGGCTTTGAAATACTGGATAGTAAGCAATACATACATCACAGATCAATAGACAGATAACCGTCTGACCATACATACATAGTTACCAGAGCAAGAATCACCAATATCTTGGTTTTCAAAGCCACGGGAACTCCTTAGCTGCTGCCCAGAGTCTTGTCTAGCCAAACAAACACTTTCAAAGAGTAAGCCCCAAAGTAAAATCTCACTTCAAAGTATTTATATATTTTTCAGATTCAGAGGGCAACACAACTCTTGAGATTCAATTCCTCAATAGAAAATTAACAAAAGGTATGGACCTCCCCTAATCAAGCTTTCCCTAATGGTCATGTCCATTAATGGATGAGGAAGATCTTCAAACTCACATAGCTACCATTACATCATTATATTAATAGATGCAGAACTGTCTTTTGATTAAATACAGCATCCATTCCTATTAAAACACAAGAAAGCATAGTTTGGAACCTTTCTTAAAGTGACAAGGAATATCTCTAAAACAAAAAGCAAGCATTACCTGTAATTGGGATAAACTTGAAGCCTTACCAATTAGATCAAAGATGAACCAAGAACGTTCATTACCACCACCATTATTCAGTATTGTACTAGAAATGCCAATCAAAACAACAAAAGAAGATAAAGAAATTAGAGAAAAAAAAGAGGTAATGAGGAAACACATTGTTTTCCAGAAGATTTAGGCCTATTCAAGCATCCCCTTATGAATGTGTGAATGTATGAATGTTCCCATTTGCCTAGTAATTTTATTTCTTTTATCTTTGAAAACTTGGTTGATATAGGGTAAAACCTCAAAATTTTAAATGATCATTTTTTTGGTGAAGATTATTTCTACGGATCCAGAGAAGTGATTTTGATTTTTGATGGAATGCTCCACTAATGGCCAGATGGAATAAGTAAGAAGGCAAAGCTTGATACAAATTCCAAGAGTAGGTTAGGAATACTATTAGTAGGATCACAAAAACGCTATAAATTAAGAGGTTGTCAAAATTAATCAGTGAAATATGAGGGCAACAGAGTGAACTTTTGTAATATGGTTAATTTCTAAAAGGGATTTTAGGTTTATTTTAATATATTCAAGTTCAAGAGAATAGTTGTTCTAATGCATTAGAACAAGCTTTTTCATTCCTAATTGTTCAATAAAGAATTCAGAATCCAAAATATAGTGCTTATGGATATAAATTTTACATTTAATTGAATATTTTCCCTTGTCTCTTTTAGTTGAAATCCAAAGATTGTTAACCCAACAATTGATTAAAAGTAGTCTAAAAGCAACTTAATCTTATTTTTAAAGATAATAAGCAGAATTAAATATTAATAAGACATTGATCAATGACTTTCTCAAGAATTATTTTCCAATATTTAAAGTACATTCTATGGTAATACTAAAAGTTGGGTTAAAAAAGAACTCATGTCAAAAATCAATCTAAAGTGATAAAATATATTATGAAAATTGCTATTAACCATTGAGCACAACATTCGAGTTTTGATTTTTTTAAATCACTATTTTCACTTTTGTTTAATTGCTATTGCTCACATTGCTCACAGTCCATACTGATTGTTTTAAATGAGTGTAGAAGAACAATAAAAAACATTTCTTTTACTCATATGATTCACCCATATACTCAGAACAAGTTTCATTTCACTAACCATTATAAAGAAGTTAAATCATTGCTATTTTGGACTAAAGGATTAATGCAATTAAAAGGTGAACTGTTATCAACTTAACTTCTTCTCCAAAAATATCATTTCTTCTCACAATTTGGTCTTTTTTTCTAATAGAGAGGATAAGCAGCAGGATTTTTTTCTACCAGTTATATAGATTCCTGTTAATTGCATTTAGCAATGATTATGTGTCTTTTCATTTTTTTTAATATAAATTAATTTATTTAACTTTTTACATTCATTTTCACAAAATTTGGGTTCCAAATTTGATCTGCATTTCTGCCCTCCCCGCAGCCCAATACACTGAAGCACTCTAATTTCCCCTATCACCACTCTGCCCTGTCTTCTATCATCCCTCCCGTCCCTTGTCCCTACCTTCTCTTTTGTCCTGTAGGGCCAGATAACTTTCTATTCCTAGTAGCAAGAACAATACTCGAAAGTTGTTCCTAAAACTTTGAGTTCCAACTTCTCCCCATTCCTCCCTCCCCACCCATTCATTTTGGGAGGGCAGGCAATTCAATATAGGCCATATCTGTGTAGTTTTGCAAGTGACTTACATAATAGTCCTGTTGTGTAAGACTAACTATATTTCCCTCCATTCTATCCTGCCCCCATTGCTTCTATTCTCTCTTTTTGATCCTGTCCCTCCCCAAAGTGTTGACTTTAAATTGCCCCCTCCTCCCATTGCCCTCGCTTCCATCATCCCCCCACCCTACTTATCAACTCCCCCATTTTTCTATATTGTAAGATAGGTTTTCATACCAAAAGAGTGTGCATTTTATTCCTTCCTTTAGTTGAATGTGATGAGAGTAAACTTCATATTTTTTTTCTCAGCTCTCCTCCTTTTCCCTCCACTAAAATGTCTCCTACTTGCCTCTTCTATGAGAGATAATTTACCCCATTCCATTTCACCCTCTCTCCTCCCACTACATTTCTCTCTCACTGTTTACCTTGATTTCTTTTAACATATGATCCAATCCTATTCAATTCACTCTGTACTCTCTGTCTCTGTGTGTGCATGCATGTATGTATATGTATGTGTGCGTGTGTGTGTGTACATGTGTGTGTGTAATCCCACCAAATATCCAGATACTGAAAAGTTTCAAGAGTTACAAATATTGTCTTTCCATGTAGGAATGTAAGCAGTTCAACATTAGTAAGTCCCTTATGACTTCTTTTTCCTGTTTACTTTTCATGCTTCTTCTCATTCTTGTGTTTGAAAGTCAAATTTTCTTTTCAGCTCTGGTCTTTTCATCAAGAATCTTGAAAGTCCTCTATTTCATTGAAAGACCATATTTTCCCCTAAGTATTATACTCAGTTTTGATGGATAGATGATTCTTGGATTTAGTCCTAGTTCCTTTGACTTCTGGAATATCCTATTCCATACCCTTCAATCCCTTAATGTAGAAGCTGCTAGATCCTGTGTTATCCTCATTGTATTTCCATAATACTGGAATGGTTTCTTTCTAGCTGCTTACAATATTTTCTCCTTTACCTGGGAACTCTGGAATTTGGCCACATTGTTCCTAGGAGTTTCTCTTT
>JAQQSK010017652.1:0-10055 GCA_028658325.1 Potorous gilbertii | reverse complement strand
ATCCCATATCTATCAAGTTGGCTAATACAAAAGAAAAGGAAAATGACAAATGTTGGAGGGAATGTTGAAAAATTAGGACATTAATGCAACTCTTGGTGGAATTGTGAATTGATCTAACCATTCTAGAGAGCTGTTTGGAATTATTCCCTAAGAATTATAAAACTGTGCATACCCTTTGATATCACCAATACCATGTATTAACTCTGTACACCAAAGAGTTTAAAATGCAAAGAAAAGAACTGATATGTACAATATTATTTATAGTGGTTCTTGTGGTAGCAAATTGGAGTTTCAGGGAATGTTCAACACGAGTAATAACTGAGCAAGTTATATGATTGTTATGTGATTTAAATTCCAACAATAATAGTATTATGATACTAAAAAAAGATGAGCAGAATGCTTTAGAAAATTGGTAAGACTTATAAGAACTCATTTCTAAGAAAGTGAGCAGAATGTGTATGTCCTTCTGTCTAAAGTGTGTTGCTTGCACACAACATATTTTTGGATTCTGTTTTCTAATTCATTGTGCCATCACTTGCATTCTATGAGTTAACTCATTTCATTCACATTCATAGCTAGTATCACTAACTGCCTTTCCATCCATCCCAGTTTCCTCTATTTATCTTTATCTCCTTTTTTCTTGTACCTCTTCAAATGTCTGTCCTCCTTCTGACCACCACTTCTCTTAATCTAAGCTCCATTTTATTATTCCCCACCCCATACCCCTTACCCCTTCTGTTATCTCACTTTTTCATAAGCTATTTCTATACACAATTGAGTGAATAATATTCTCTCTTTGAAACAATTCGGAAGAGAGTGAAATTAAAACATTGCCTGCCACCCTTCCATTTCACTGTCCATTGTAAATGCTCTTCCTTACATGCCTCTTTTCAGTGAGAAAACTTGCCTGATTTCCTTTCCCTTTACAATAATCTTCCATCAAAAATCTTATTTTGGTGATCTTCTGAACATAGTGGAGTCATACCTATTCTCTTTGTCTATGTAGAATACTTCCAATGGTCCCAGTAATGCTGAAGTTCTGAGGACTTATCATCTTGCCATTTAGAAAATATAAATATTTTAATTCTATTGAGTCTCTTATGAGTACTCTTTAACATTTACCTTTTTTGTTTCTCAGGAGTCTTGTGTTTGAACAACAAATTTCAACGCAGCTCTGGTCTTTTAATCAGAAATATATGGAAGTACTTTATTTAATTAAATATCCATTTTCTCCCTAAACTGTTATAATCATTTTTCCTGGGTAGGATTTTCTTGCCAGTCATCCTAGCTCTTTTGCCCTCCAGAAAATTTTATTCCAAGACCTCCAAGTTTCTAATGTGGAAGCTGTCAAGTTTTTGTGATCCTTACTGTGACTCTATGATGTTTTTGTTACTTCTTTTTGGATGCTTATATTATTTTCTCTTTTAACTAGGAGCTGGGGAATTTGGTTATACCACTCCTGGGAGTTTCCTTTTGGGATCTCTTTCAGGAAGTGAATAGTTTACCATTTAAATTTCTATTTTATCCTTTAAATCTGAGATATTGGGATAGGCTTCCTTTAAATTTTCTCTAAATATAATTTCTGGGAATTTTTGTTTTTATCTTGGCTTTGAGGTACTTTAGTAATCATTAAATTCTCTGTCATCAATTTATTTTCCTTGTCAGTATTTTCCTTGACAGTTCCCTGTCAGTTCCAGACAGATATTTCAGGTTTTTTTAATTTTTTTATCTTTTGACTTTGCTTTATAGTTTCTTGCTGTCTCATGGAGTCACTGAATTCTACTTGCCTGTTTCTTATTTTTAAGGAATGATTTTCTTCAGTGAGCTTTTTTAACATTTTTTTCTTTTAGTGAATTCTGCTTTTTAAGAAGTTCTTTTCTTCAGAGAAATTTTACTCCTCTTTTACCAGGAGGCTAATTTTTTAACAGTTATTTTCTTCAACATTTTTTTCCTCTCTTATCAAACTATTAATTATTTTAACATAATTTTCTTGCATCACTCTCATTTATTTTATATTTTTTCCTCTGCTACTCCAATTCCTTTCTTTTATTCATCCAGGAACGTGATTTTTGTTTGGCTTCATTTAGCCTTTTTCTTTAAGGCTTTGCATGTAGCTGTTTTCACACCACTTTTTTTTCCCTTCTAAGTTGGTCTTGTCCTTCCTTAGCACCACATTAATTTTTAAATATCAGCACCTTTTAAAATTATTTCTCATTTCCTAAGTCTATTTCTTGACTTTGAAGTTTATGTTAAAATTATTCTTTATTTATCTGGGGATCTGTCAAATCTGTAGTCTGTGTGTGTGTGTGTGTGTGTGTGTGTGTGTGTGTGTGTGTGTGTGTGTACTGTTGTATTTAAAGCTACTTTTGGAGTTCTTCAAGGTTTTGGTGCTTCCATAGTGGTGTGATCCTGAGAGAACTGTGGTCATGGCTCTTCTAGTCTGTGTTCTGGTCTTTACCCAGTAAGAACTTCTACTCCCCTGAAGCAGCAAATTGTAGTGCTCCTCTTGGGCTTGGAACTGTGACCATGTCCCCTGTTCCTTAGCCACTGCAGTATTAGCACTCCCTTTGGCCCTGTGTATCACCAAGGCAGTATTCACAGCACTGAAGGTGACTATGAATATGCTGGCATAATTCTCACTCAGTAAGTGTAACAGACTTTCCAAATAGAAGGCAGAAGAAAAAGAAAATATCCAGATACCAGAAAGTCAAATCCAAATCAGTCATAGTAGCCAAGAAATCAATACACATTATCACTGAAGGGGAAAAAGGTATTTCCAAGCCTTCCTGTATTGCCCCAGCTAGGTCCTTCCCACTAACAAATGCTCATGAGCTTAACTGTCTGCCTGCCTGTGTCCTTCCCATCTCTGACTAACCTGATTAACCTCCTCCCAGCTCTGCTTCACCCTTCCTGTGCTATCTGTTAAGCAAGCTCCTACTACCACATGTGACTTAGGCTTCCATGTGATTTAAGCAGGTCTCATGGGCCTATCAATGATAGGAAAATATTTTCCCAATAAAATTACCATTACATCCTAAATATGTGATCAAGTACCATACTCTCTTGCAGCCACAATTGCCACTAGCACTCCTTTAGTTCCTGAAAATGTTGCCAGGGGCCCTGCTTCCTAGTGGTAAATAACAAGCTTTCCTCTCTGCTGTGGAACTGCAAACCAGAACTGCTTATAGGAAATAAGGTTATTATTTGGCAGCACCTGCACACTGTGCCATCAAAGGATCCCCTGTAATCTCTTCATGACCAGTCTTCAGGCTTGAGAGTTCTCAAAGATGCTTCTGCTTCTGTTGTTGTGCCTGCCAAAGTGTATACTGGTCAAATACTACCATATTTGCTCTTCCTCACTGAGAATTCTTTTATTTCAAATCCAGTGTTCCTTGCATTGCAACAAGAGATAAGATCTTCAAAGTACTTTTAAAACAACATAAAGTGTGTGTCTATGTATGTGTGCATACATGAATTTAAGCATACATGTGTGTATATATAAATATATATTCAAACACAAATACACACATTTGTATATATGCACATGCATGTGTATATATTCATAGCATATGCACATAGACATATGTTGTATACAAAGTCCATGTTTATATGCATATATGTATATACAGTCCTTGGGAATATATGTGTATATATGAAAATAGGTATATGTATAGATATATGCATACATGCATATACACATACATACATCTACCTACACATTTATCCATACACATATATTCATATACATACATGATCTATCTGCACACATACATGCATGCTTATATGTGCATATACGCACACACATAATACATATGGCACATACGTGAACACACGTGCACAGCACATGTGCGTATATGATATGTGTGCGCATATGTGCGTTCATACGTGATTTCATGCACCTGTGTATATATAAATCCATCTGTTCATGCACATTTATAAGCACACATGTTCTCATTCATAAGTTTTCTATTCTGGGCATCAAAAATTTTAGAGTTTTCATCAGATTTATTTAGAATATATTTTTTCTTCTTTGAATCATAAGACCTGGGCACTGTTGTTTTGATCTGAGAATTCAGTAAACTAATTTTTTTACTTCTGAGATATATACAAATACAGAATATCTATTAAAACATATAATGCCAATATAGTTCCTCTCATCCCACTCCTTAGTCTGCGCCCTTCCACAGAGAGTTAGGTATACAGTCATATGTCTCTTCCTCTTGGGGATGGTAACAGAATGTCATGTACCTATGTATATCTGTGATGCTGAAAATAAATTGTTGCTTTTTCAGAAGGCTCACTTTCATCACCATGAATACACATTACATAGTTATAATCTAGATTTCTTCTCCCCTCAACTTTTATGTTACATTTTTCTGCTTGCCAGCTTTTTGAAACACTGACGTTTATATCCTTTGTTACATCACCCTCCACTTCCTTGCTGGATTGTTTTTGTTTCTTTTTCATTCTGCCAGAATATCTCTCTAATAAATTGGAGTATAGATTTTCTTTTACCTTTCTCTTCTAGCAGGAAGACAAGTATAGAACTTCTGTACATTTGACTGGTTGTTGCTTTATGAAGCATATATCCTATAGATCATGGGATCATATGGGTTAATAAGACAATAGAATTTTGAGCTGTAAAATACCAAAAGAGAAGTAGTTCCAAAATTTTGGGAAGCTTAGGAGTTATTTCTCAGTAGAGAACTTCAAGCAAAATAGTTGTTAAATATTTTGTAGAAGAGATTCTTGTTCAGGTACAGGCACTTGGAAAGTCCCTAAGGTGTCTTTCAATTCTGACCTTCTGTGTTTCTATATAGATGGATATTTTATGTTTTGACAAGGTATATATTCACATGATAGTGGTTGCAGAATTAGTATTCAATGATGTAGAAACTATACGTTATCCTAGTAAGATTTTTTAAACAATTAGGCTATATTTCATTTGTTACAGCAATATATGCATATATTTAACAAATAGTAACACATGAAAGTTGGAGATCAATAAATTTCAAAACAGGACTCTTTATATGTATATGGATTTTTAATCTCTTTTAATAACTTGGTGTCCCAATTTCACCTCCCAACATGATACATGACCTACAGGTTGTAAATCAATAATTTGTCTAATTCTTTTTATATGTGAGAAAACTGAGGGTCAAGAGGGCTAATTGACTCATCCTTTGCCATATAATTATTAAATCTGGAGCTCAAATTATTAAGCATATCTTATAGGTATTTCTCATTGCTAGAAAACTGAATAAACATCTTCTGTGCCAAAGGTTTTGTTTTAATCTGAGCACAACAAATACATAGAGCACAAGTATATTTCTTCCTTTAATTTTGGAATATATAGAACTTATTTTCCCTTTGATGAGTCAAATACTCTAGTATAACTTTATTCATCTCAACCCTATCTCCCTCCCAATTCTCCCCCTGAAACACACAAAACCTTACAAAAAAATGCCTTCTCTTTCAAGAGTACCTTCTATAAACAATTAGTAACTTCACATTGGAGATCATAACTTCTCCAGAATACCTGATTATTGAACTCGAGAAAAGAATTGCCATGAATTCAAGGGCCTATTACAGTGCAGTTAGATATGTGAGAATGAGCTTTTGGTTCTTTCACAGAATAGAAAAAGGGAAAAAATAAACATCATATGTAACTCATTACCAAAAGTGAGATTAAATGACTCCTCTGTCTTAGACAGAGTAATAACATGCATTTGGTAATCCTTAGTTATGCTACTGAAATCAGAACCACAATTATCACCAACTATTATCTTTGGCATGTGGTACATGTTACATGAAACACACAAAAGACTGACAGACGTCAAGTAGCTTTTCCTCCAGGTAAATTAGTAGTAGCAACATTTTTACCACATACCTTCCATATTTAACTTGAACTGTTTATTGAAAAAAGAAACAGATTTTTTTTCTAAGGAGCCCCATTTGAAGTGTCCTCCAGATGCTGGGTTCACTATTTAAAATCTTTCTAACAACAATAGCAAATATTTAAAATTTTATACATTGATAAAATCTTTAAAAATTGTCATTCTGGTTTTGAAAATTGCTTTAAGAAATATAAAATAATTATTTCTATTCCTGCAATGAAGAACCTGAGAGGCATTTGTTCACATGACCTGTCAAAATTTATACTGAAGACATAAGTGGATGCCAGAGTAATAATTCATTTACTTTTATAGGATTTGTCAGGTTCTATTTATGAAAACAAGATTTAAGACTATAATGTATTTTAGTAGCATCCACTCTTTTAACTCTTTTCCTCTTTTTTGGTTATTTTAGCAAAATATAAATCTAACAGACATTGGCTAATGACCATTTAAGGCAAATCATCCAGGAATATAATCAGAATTAAACCCAAGGATCAGGAAAGCAAAATGGTCAGGAAATAGCTATTTAGGTGATATTTTTTAACTGTATAAATGATAAGGCAACTCTATACAAGATACCAAAGAATTGGTTGGGGAAATGAATAAAGAAGTAGAGAAATGCCTAAGAGAAGAAAAATTAAAAAAAATTGAACTAATAATTCCTACTAGAAAAAATTTGGATTTAGACAAGAGAAGAGTAAGAAAGCTGCATTTGTACCAAATGTGAGAATAGCTGTTGACTTTTTATGGGTCATGTGCTTTTATAATTCTCATTTGGTCAAATTAGATTCTTAGATACACAGCAGGTGCTACTCAAAATGTCTGCTGAGTGAATAAAGAATGAGACGGGAAAATCAAAGAGGGAACAAAGAAGAGTTACTTGTAGAATTAAAATTATTTAATAGGCAACTAAGTAATCAAAGGTTGAAAAGAATAAAAGGGTCTTTGCTATTGGGACTACAGAAGATTCAAAAAATTTCTTCCATTCAAGAAATGTGAACCAGCTGTTTGAGAGAATGCAAAGATGATGAAATGCACAAGTATTCTAGATAAGAAGGGGGAAGGGTCTCCAGAGGCCATCTAGTCTAATGCTCATAATCTTGTGTGTAAGGAAGCTGAGACTCTGAGGTCTTAGAACAGAGACAGTTGGGGATGCCATGGATACAGTGTTGGGCCTAAAGTCAGGGAGATCAGAGTTCACATCTGGCCTCAAATTCTTACCAATAGTGCAACCCTGCATAAGTCACTTAAATTTGTTTGCTTCAATTTCCTCAAATTTAATTTCATCATAGAGTTGTTGTGAGAGTCAATTGGTATAATGTTTGACAAAAAGAAAGAAAAAAAAATTACGCAATAGTTCTTGGAACATAGTATGCACTAGACATGCTTATTTTTTCTTCTCTTGTTATTTGTTCATTATCAGACAGTACACATCAGAGGAGGAATAAGAAGCTAGATCCTCACGTTTCTGAACCAACCATGAGGAATAAAGACTAATATTTTGTGATAATGTATGTTCACTATATACTCCTTGTCATGATGTGCTGGTGATCTGGGATAAGGAGTCTATGACTGCAGATCACTGGTTTTGTCCAGTCCAATCAATCAATCCGGGATTTTATTGTGGACCTAGCAACCAATGTCTGACTAACCAGAATAACCCTAACCCTAAACTAACTAACCCTAAGGGTTAGTGAAATTTGGAGAGAGACTCTTTGCCAACTAATTGGCCAGTTGGTGATAATTTTTTTAATATCTTATAAAAATTCTTTAAGATTGTCTACTAAACAATGTTATGTCAACAGGGGAAATACATCCCTAAAGTTAACCCTGACTTGGAACATCAAAAAACTGTGAAATAGTCTCCTTGGGAGAGAGATTGCCATCTCCCTATGCTGTGTTTAAACAGAATTTTTCCAAGTCGCTGATTGATGTTGGATTTTGTATTCCTGTGACTTTGCTAAATGAATATTTTTTGATTTGCTTTAAAGCAACTATTTAAAAATACCTTTTCAAAGATAATCATACAGAAATTGTAGCTTAGTACACTCTATAGCTTTCAAAAAACCATACTGACAGTATGCTTGAAAAGTCCTGAAATTTTCAGGTTCGTCCGTCTCCCTTCTTTACTTCCTTCCTTCTTTCCTTCCTTCCTTCCCTCTATGTGTATATGTGTACATGTATTATGTACATATATATGTACTCTATATATGCATTCCTAACTCTCTCTTCTTACTTCTCCTAAAGAAAAATTCCGGAAAAAAATATGTGAATGGTACCTAATATTCATAGATGTTGTCATATTTATAGTCACAGTTATACTACTGACAATGGGCATAGGAATAGTCATAGTAGTAGTAAAAATAGTTACAACAATGAAAATAGTAATAATTCCTAGGATTTATTTAGCAATTTCAGATTGGTAAAGTACGATACAAGTATGATCTCACTTGAGTATCATAACTACACTAGGAGTTTGATGTTTTACACTACCCATTTGTCATATGAGGAAACTGAGGCTGAATAAGGTTAAGTGACTTGTCAAGGGTCACACAGCAAATATAGGACAAGGCTGAATTTCATTTCAGTTCTTCCTGCTGTCAAGTCTATAATCACTATCCTTTGTAAAACTTAGTACTATGAGCAATAACAGAGGTATAGACTAATTTTATACCCTTTTAAGAAAATAGGTCCCAAGATTATAGTGATTTTTTTATTTATATAGAATGAAATAAGTTAGAAAGCATAGAATAAGTACCAACTAATGCCAAATAGTTATGAAAATTCCAGAGGCCATTAGTCTCCTGATTGTGGAGGACTCTTCTGGTGAACATGTGTCTTCTTCAAACTATCTTGGCCCACTACTCTAAGGATACTCTATACTGTTCAAACAATATAAGAAGTAGACATTTGGAAATTATCATTCTTTCTTTTTCTGTATTATTGATCTTTTGGTTCCATAGCATAGTCATTGAACTCCCAGGGTGAGTCTAGTGTTTATTTTAAATATGTGCTAAAAATTTCACACACAAAATAAAACTAATTAATCTGATTGATTCAGCAAATATCTTTACTAAAAAAAAACTGATTTCTTTATTAATTAGGTCAGAGCAAAGATGTAATATCACTATCTTCCAGATGAGTCTAATGGTTAAGTTTAATTATTTTGTTTGAACTAATGGTAGTGATTTAAGCAGCCAGTAAAATTTCTTGTGTAGAAAATCCTCTATGGTTCAGATAGCAGCCCATCTATGATGGATCCTAAAAGTTCTAGGAAGTTACTTGAGTACCCACAGAGGCGTTATGAATTATTGAGGAAAAAATAGGTGGCTTTATGTTAGAAGATGACAAAGAATCTAGAATTTCCAATTGAAAACTTGTCTTTACTTTCATGGAGTAGACCACTGCTATTTAATAGGTAATTGCTTTTCAGATGAATAATAAGAAGCATCTAAATCACCCAATGACTTTGAAAGTTTAATTTCAGATATCCAAGAAAAACACTAAGGGAATGCCTAAGATAATGAATCTTAAAAGCCCTTGATTCTTAGAGGTTCTTTTTGCTATTTACATTTAAAAGGAATAGAAGCATGCTGACAAATGAACAGATCTATTCCCACATGAATGACATTATTATTTGTGAGACTATCAATGTTATTGATCAGCCTCATTTATAAGTAACTCACGGAATTTAATGTTGAACAATAGGAATTACATGAAGCAAATGTGCTTCAGGGAATCCTCCATCACATAATTTAAACAAAAAATGCTTGTTTTTGCTTAACACTTTGACTTTTACTTCAAAGGAACTTTATAGGACAAAAGTCATATGTCAAAAGAATTGCAAGGAATAAAATAAGGAAATGATTTTTATATTGGACATATAAGATTTTCTCTTTCTCTTTCATAATTTGATCAATACCTCACATTTCCTTTCAACTTTCTTTCACCATATGTAATTTGAAATAAGAAATTTAGAGTAATGTACTATTTTAAAAAAGCAATGGAGAAAACAGAAGATGGCAAAGCCAGTTTGGAGATAGTCTTGAAGTAATTAACTAAATAAATCCTCATTTTAGCATTGCACTTGGTTATTGATTACTACAAAATAAACTTCATTTTATAGAGATGTCGATACTAAACAATCAGCACACTGCA
>JAQQSK010017651.1:0-10055 GCA_028658325.1 Potorous gilbertii | reverse complement strand
GAAACTGGAACTAAAAGTTTTAGGATTAACTGTTGAGTATTGTTCTTGCTACTAGGAAATAAGAAATACAGGTAATGGGGAAAAGAAAGTTATCTGGCCCTACAGGACAAAAGAGAAGATGGGGTAAGGGAAGGGTGGGATGATAGAAGAGAGGGCAGATTGGTGATATGGGTAATTAGAATGTCCAGTGTATTGGGGAGGGGGGAGGGGACAAATAGGGAGAAAATTTAGGAACCCAAAATCTTGTGAAAATGAATGTAAAAAGTTAAATAAATTTATTTAAAAAAATAAAAGAAAATGAAACCAGGAGGTGGAGACAAGATGGTGGAGTGAGAGCAATAGCTCACTGAAACTCTCGGAAAAACTCCTTCGGATACCTCTGAAAGGAGAATCTGACCAAATTTTGGAGGTGCAGAATCCAGTGGGAGACAGACTGTGATGGATTCGGAGCTCAGGTTAGACTGGAAGGTCCACGGGAAGGATCTGTTCCACAGGGGTGAGCTCACAGCACACAGAGGAACACAGCCAGCGCAGCGGAGCAGAAGGAACCCGAAAAACCTGAGAGCAGCAGGCCGAACCAGTAGAGCTGCACCGAGGGTGGAAGACAAGCCAAACCAAACCAGTGAAAGCCGCCAGGTACCAGATATCAGCGCAGCAGCTCCTGAGACCTTAAGCCCCAAAATCAAACTTTGGTAAGTCACCTAATTGAACTTCCGGGAGCTGGCAGAGTGATCAGTAAATGCTCTCTCCTCCCCCCTTGATGATCATGAAAGAACCATAAAATATTTCCCCAGAAAAATCCCAGATCAGTGGAAACAGCAAAGGGGCCAATAATAGTCTCATAACACCTGAGGCTAGGAAAATACCTAAGGGGTATTCCTCTTACTGTGGTGGAGGCAAACTGGAAGCACAGAGGACCCAGGATGGAGAAAACTCAAAAATGAAACCAAAATATTTATTCAAATACCAGAAAACCAATTCCACCATCGTTACAAGGAAGTTTGTACACATTATCCATAAAGGGAAAATAGCTACCCCCAAACCTTCCCTCCATCAGACCTCCCCACAAACAAGCTCCCTTAGACAAAATCACTCCTTCTCTCACTCACACTAGCTGCTCTGCTCTGTCTCTTCTCTCTCTCAGCTCTACCTCATTCTCTCTTTCTGCTGAGACCTTCCTTCTTCACCATTTTGGCTAGGTCCTCCCACCATCTGCCCCATGTCCCTCAAACTGTGGTCTGGGTATAAGCTCAAAGCAGGTCACATGGTCCTATAAAAGGGCAGGGAAGATCTTCAAATTCCCTTACCATTACAAAGGCATAAAAGAGGAATAATAAGAGTCTAGATTCTTTCAGATTTACAGGACTCTTCCATATATACTTCCTTGAAATTCCTCAGATTAGCTCTATTCCTCAGTAGTCTTTTGGAAGCAGAATTTAAGGAAGGATATATAAACATAAATCTCTATGTATACATATTCATGACACAGTGTTAATTCTTGGATCTCCAATTTTATTTAATTGCATTTGAATTAATTAGAATGTATTTAATTGGCAATACAATGTTGACATGATCTCAGGTGATTGCTTTGGTTTCCCCTTACATGTCTTTAAAATGGGCTTAATACTTTTTCATCTTCTGCCTAAGATGTTCTAGAAAAGTTTAAATTCCTATGAGATACATAATACAAACAGTAGGATTATTTTTTAATAAAAAAGTTATTTTCTTAGCATATGTCATCTGATTCATCACTTTCTGATATAATTACCTTGCTCCCCCATCCCCTCCAATCAACTCAATATAAAAGTGACTACTACTTTACTAATTATATTTAGTGGCAAACTTTAGAACTTCCTTTTTTTCTCTTGTGGATTATTTAGTGACAATGTTTGTCTCTTGATATTTCAAAAGTCCTCAGGTACACACTGTAAGTATTTCAATTCCTTTTCATTTTTACATTTTTTGGCCAAGTGTTTCCATGGTGCTGAAAAATATAATTACCTTATAATCAAGAAATGTATTTTAATGTAGTTACAAATCTCTGCAGACATGCAAACTTCTAATCTAAGATATTCCCCAGATAAGCAGAGTTATTAAGTGTCATCTACATGTAAGTTATTAATTTTCCCTTCATAATCTCTGGCCTAATTAGTCTATCCTACATTATATTTACTTTTAGGTAAATATTAATGCAGAATATTCTGAAATGAATCAACTAAAAAGTATGAGTTTAAAAAGATCATGAAAATTGACTCATTTTAAAGAAGTAGTTCAGTGAATTTTGCTAAAAGTTAACATTTATGATGTTCAAGGCACAGTGCTATCCACTGGAAGCACTGTTTTAGTAATGGGTTGTGAAATAATAGAGAATAAAACCCATATAAAACTGGTTGAAATTACTAGTATAAAATTGTTAAAATTACTGACATAAATGTTCTGTTCACTCATCTAGTTTTCTTAGTTGGGATATAAATCTACAATTTCATTAGGAAACATCATTTCAGAAGTACAAGAAAGTGGGAACCACTGGGGCTTTGTTCCAGGGCACTGATATCTAGAACATGGTTGAAGCATTATCTAAGAGTGTGCTTCCCTCCCAAAATCCTCCCTGAACTTAACTACTCAGCAGTTCATTTTGCTCCTAGAGCATCAAATGTATAGGCACCTCATCCTGAACAACACCCTCCCCCTCCAACACCCTCATTCCTATCTTACATGAAGAGGTAACCTTACTACGTAGCAGGCCAAGCCCTCCACTTCTACAAGTGATCCCTTTCCATTCTCTCCTCCAAGAAATTGTACCCTCTCTCATCCCCATTGTATCTCTTATTGTGATCTCTCCATGTCTTTCTCCTTCCCCACAGCTTACAAATATGTTCATGTCTCCCTCATCCTCAAAAATATTTCATTTTATTCTTCTAACAGTACCTAAATATCCCCTTATATCTCTTCTGCCTTTGTGGATAAAGGCCTTGTAAATGCCATTTATCATAAGTACCTCCATTTTCTCTTCTCTCTTTCTGTTCTTACCCCTTACAATCTGGTTTTTGACATCATCATTCTACTAAAGTTACTCCCACCAAAGTTGCAAAAGATTTCTTAACTGCCAAATTCAATGGACTTTTCAATTTTCATTCTCCTTTTACTCTGCTATAGTATTGGTTATACTTTTCTCCTTGATACTCTGTTCCCTCTAGGACTTTAGAATACCACTCTCTTCTGATTTGCCTCCTACCTGCCACTTTTTCTCATTTTCCTTTACTGATTCCTCCTCAAAGACACTCCCTATAACTGTATGTATCCCACAGGGTTCTATTCTCAGCCTTCTTTTTCCCCTACATACTACAATACTTGTTGATCTCATCATATTCCATGTATTTAATTACAATTTCTCTGTTAAAGATTCTTAAATCTACCTATCCAGTGTTGAAGAATATGTAGGAAAATGGGAAGAGTAATACCTTATTAATGGAGTTTTGAACTGATCCAAGCATTATGAAAAGCAATTAGGAAGTATCCCCAATGGATTATAAAAATGTACATATAGTTTGATCCAGCAATATCACTACTAGGCCTGTATGCCAAAGAGATTATAAAAATGGGAAAAAGGAACCACAGTTAGGAAAATATTCATAGCTGTTCTTTTTGTGGTGGCAAAGAACTGGAAATTCTGGGCATGCCCTTCATTTGGGGAATGGCTTAGCAAGTTCTGGTATATGCATGTAGTAGAAAGCTACTGTTTCATAAGAAATGATGAGCAGATAGATTTCAGAAAAACCTGGAAAGACTTACATGAACTGTTGCTGAGTGAAGCAAGCAGAAGCAGGAAAACATTGTATGCAGTAATAGCAACATTGTAAGATGATGAACTATGACAGACTTAGCTCTTCTCAGCAATGCAATAATCCAAGACAATTCCAAAAGATCCATAATGTAAAATGCTACCCACATCCAAAGAAAATCTATGGAGTCTAAATGCAAATTGAAGCATACTATTTTCTTTTTGTTTGTTTGTTTGTTTTCCTTCTCATGATTTTTCTTTTTTGTTCTGATTCTTCTTTCACAGCATGACTGATGTGGAAATATGTTTAACATGACTATACATGTATAAGGTATATTAGATTGCTTGCTCTCTTGGGGAGGAGAAGCAAAAGAAGGAAAAGAAAACAAATTGAAACTCAAAATCTTACAAAAATGAATGTTGCGAATTATATAATTGGAAAAAATAAAATACTATTAAAGATCTACCTATCCTACCTCTGCTGACTTCCCAAAACTTCTCCAATTGGCTTTCAGGCATCTCAAATTGAATGTTAAGTAGCCATCATATCTAAACTTAAAATATCTAAAATAGCCTCTTTCCCCACTAAACTCTACTTCTCTCTTTCCATCCCCTCAGGCTCAGCAATACTCACATTTCCATTATCTCCACTCCCCATCCCCCTACCATGCATAATCTTTTGCAAAGTCTTTTACTATCACCTTTGCAATATCTTTCCAATACACCCTTTCCTCTTCTCTGATACTGGCACCACCCTGGTGCAGTCACTTGTCATTTCACATTTGGACTACTGTGATAACCTGCTCATGGGTTTGCCCATCTCAAGTCTCCTCCAAATCCAGTCCATATTCCATTTAACTGCTAAAGAGATTTTCCTAAAGCACAGATCAAACAAGGTTACCCCACTACATTCATAAAATCCAGTAGTTCCCTATGGCATCCAGGATCAAATGCAAAATCATGTTTGGCCTTCAGAATCCTTCATAACTTAGTTTGCTTCCCCCTAGTCTCCTCCACCTTTCTAGTCCTCTTATTCCTTGGTCCCCACCACATTGATCCACTGACCTCCTTGTTGTTTCATGAACATCTCTCATCTCTGTGCCTTTTCTGTAGCTGTTCCTGAAGCCTGGAGTACTTAATAGTCAATAACAATTTAATACTGGCCTACTGTGTTCTAGGCATCCTAGTGCTGGGGATATAATTAAGAGAAAGAGTTAAAAGCAAGCAGAATAGTTCATGGAAAATATAGGAATTATCTGGAAAATTGTGACCTCTGAATTTAGAGAGATTGGGAGAAATTTATTGCTCTGCCCTCCAGCCCTAGAATCAGCTTAGTTTACTAAAAAGCTTTGAATATCAAAGGTGGGTCAGTTTTAAAAATGTGAATACCCTATGACCCAACAATGCCACTACTAGGTCTGTTTTCCAAAGAGATTTAAAAAGAAAGAAAGGATCTATAAGCACAAAATGTTTAACAACTCTTTTTATGGTAGCAAAGAATTAGCAAAAGACATTGAGAGGGTGCCATTCAATTGGGGGATGGTTGCACAAGTGTATGACTGTGATTAAAAATTATTGTGTTCTAAGAAATCCCAAGCATAATGGTTTCAGAGAAACTTGTAGTGACATGAACTGATACAAAGTAAAATGAGCAGAACTAGAAGAACATTATACACACTAAAAGCAATGTTGTACAATTATCAACTATGAATGGAAAATATTCTCAGCAATAAAATGATCCAGGTTGTGTTTGTGTGGTTTTTCCTTTGTTTTCAAAAAGGATCATGTCATCAAGAAGATGATGACGTGACTTGCAATTGACTTTGATTTGATTTGGGTGATTCGAGTGAGTGAGAAGTTGTGCAAAGTATCCAGCTTCACTTTGTCCTCCAGAGCCATCTGGGTCCAGGGGCCAGAGAGAGATCAGTTTGACTACAATGACTCAGGATGTAGTGGGAGACCTTGGTCCTTTAAAGATAACGTCTTTTCAGGTTCTCACTTTGAGTGAGGCCATACTCATTCAGTAAATAGGCCTCTTTAGGAAGTAAGTCAAGGGATGGCTCCTCTAGTAAAAAAAGAAAAAAATCAAACTGAGAGGGGAAAACCCCACAAAAAAGAAAAAGTTTCTAGTTACAGTCACTCCGAGCCCAAAAAATAACCATTAAATGGTACTTGGGCAGGACCTTTTGTTGTCCAATCCATGAGGTCCAGAGTGAATTTGATGTAAGCCTTGGTCTTTGAGAAGGAAGTCTAACCAGGAAACCCCAAGGAAACTAGATAGCTTTCAGCCATCAAATTTACCTTCCTTTGGGTGAACACCCTCAGTTAAGGAAAAGGAGAGGAGATGAGAAAAAGAGAGAACAGAGGAGAGGAGAGAAGAGAAGAGAAGAGAAGAGAAGAGAAAAGAAAAGAAGAGAAGAAGAGGCTGAGTTCCCCAAGTGGAACTGGCCATCTGGGTGCACATTCAGGGGCAGTTTGAACTACTCACAGGTTGTAGTTTGTTCTTCATTCTCAAAGAGGACCATGACATCAGGAAGATGATGACATGACTTGAAGATGAGTTTGATTTATGTGAGTGAGGGCAAAGTATCCAGCTTCATTTTTTCCTCCAGAACCATCTGGTCTAGTGACCAGATAGTGATCAGTTTGACTAGCATGACCAGGATGACATGGGAGACTTTGACCCTTTTAAGCTAAGATCTTTTCAGGTTCTTGAGACATCACTCATTCAACAAATAGACTTCTTTAGGAAATAAGTCAAGGAATGGCCCCTTTAGTAAAAAAAAAAATGAAACTTGGAGGGGAAGGTACTCAGTGTCCCTGGCCAAAGAGAAACAGTTACTGTTTACCATATTTACTTTTATCATTTATAATTATCCAAGATAATTTCAAGTACTTATGATGAAAATATTACATACCATCAGAGAAAAAAATGGTGGAATCTATACCCAGATTCAAGCATATGTTTTTCTTATTTTTACTTTATTATTCTTGGTTTTTGGTCTGTATTTTCTTTTGCAATATGGATCATATAGAAATGTTTTGCATAACTGCACATGTATAATCTATACCAAATTGCTTCCTCTCTCAAGGGGTAGTTTGAAAAAGGAGGAAAGGAGGGAGGGATGGGGAGAAACTGGAACTTAAAGTTTTAGGACCAACTGTTGAGTATTGTTCTTGCTACTAGGAAATAAGAAATACAGGTAATGGGGAATAGAAAGTTATCTGGCCCTACAGGACAAAAGAGAAGATGGGATAAGGGAAGGGAGGGATGATAGAAGAGAGGGCAGATTGGTGATATGGGTAATTAGAATGTCCCGTGTATTGGGGAGGGGGGAGGGGACAAATGGGGAGAAAATTTTGGAACCCAAAATCTTGTGAAAATAATGTAAAAAGTTAAATAAATTTATTTAAAAAATAAAAAAAATTAAAAAAATTAAAAAATAAAAAACAGTAAGTACAAAAAAAAAGAAAAAGGAGGAAAGAAGGGTACTTAGAACTCTAAATTTTATAAGACAAATGCTAAAAATTACTTACATGTAACTGATAAAAAATAAAATAATTAAAAAACCATAATAAAGTTCTAATGAAGATTTGTTGACAACTAACAATATTAATAAATCCAAATGACACAACTCAACAAGTGGTCAAATGACAGGAATTAATAGTGTTTATAATCAAAATTGCTAATTATTAACAACCATAAGAAAGAATGACCTAATTCAATACAAAAATCAATAAAGATACAAATCAAAACAAATCCAGCATTTCACTTCGTACTTAACAAGCCACAAATTCATATCTAAGTCATTCAGCTTTCTGGCATGGTGCTACCTCTAAATGCTGGTATACTCTGCAGGTTTCACAAACATACAACAATGAGGCCAGCACAATGACTCTCTAGACCTTCAATTTGGTAGTCAGTCTAATACTTCTTTCCCACATTCTTTTACTTCAGAACCTCCCAAACACTGAATTAGCTCTGGCAATAGATGAGTAAACCACATCATTTATGTATACATACCTCATGAGTGACAGTGCCAAAAACCTTGCTTGGTTAGATCTCTAAATGTATTCAGACCTCTCTTCTGCTCCTGGCATTTCTCTTGGAATTGTTGGGCAGCAAATACCATATGAACTGTTCGTTGGCCATTTCTGAAGCCACACTGGCTCTCAGGTAGAGGATCATCTTCCAGGCAAAGGATCAGCCTATTAAAGAGGATGCTGACAAGAATCTTGCCAGCAACGAATAAGAGACTGACCCCACCTGTGGCTGCCATGGGACAATCTATTTCCTTTACCTTTACAGAGATGGAAAATAGAGGCATTCTTGAATTCCTGGGGCATAACTTCCTCTTGCCCTATAACCTGGAAAATTTCAGTCAGCTTTTGTATAAGCAATGGACCTCTCACCTTGTAAATATTAGCTGGAATAGAATCAGCACAAGGTGCTTTGCCACATGAAAGGAGCCTAATGGCATTCAAAGTCTATTTTGGGGGACTTCAGATAGACAGGGATTGACTTGAAAATGAGGTAAATGGTCAATGGCTTCAGCACTGATTGATGACACTCCATTGAGAACACCACGGAAGTGTTCAGCCTATCTCTCTCAGACCATATCCATATACTAAACAGTGTATCTCTATCAGCACTGAGTAGTTGAGATGCACCATATGTTTTTGGCTCATAAATAGTCTTCAAGGCATCATAAAAGTGCCTTTGATTGTTACTATCACCATAAAATTGAATTTCAGCCTTCTTACTGAGCCAAGAATCTTACATCTCTATAAGCTTTGCTTGTACTTTACTTTTGAAGGAATTAAATGCTGCCTTCTTAGAGATGGATGAACTAAGTTGCTGGCAACCCCTGTGGAATTCTCATTTTTCATTTAACTGCTTCTGAATTTCCCCAACATATTTGCCAAACTAGTTTTAATGTTTATGAGTGTTCTGACTCAGATGAGTAAATGCAGTACTATACACCAAATTTCTGAAAACTGCTCACTCCTTTTTTTGCTCCACTGCTGACAACTGTTTGTAGCCAACTTTCCCTCAGTTAGCAACAAACTGTTCCCGTTTAAAGAAGAGGATTAGTCTGTTAACTTTAATTCTTCTAGTAGTCATTTCGCCTTGGGGCTGCTGCTTTTGTTGAACAGAAATACTAATCTTGGAGATGTCTATGATCAGTCCAGCATTCTGTTCTACACATTGTCTTCATCACTCTCTGATCCTGTCTGTCTCTTCTCCTTAATACCACATTGTCTATTAAATGCCAATGTTTCCTGCGAGGGTACATCCATGAAGTTTTATTGCATTGAGGCAAATGGAAGGCAGTTAGTGATGTGAAGGTCATGGACAGGTTTCCAGTAGTAAGTCATCATTACTGTAGCTGTTTTCAACTTCATTCCTTCCTAGGACTCCCTGCCAATTCTGATAGTCTGAGCCTGCTCTAGCATTAAAGTTACTCAGACTTATAACTTGTCCTCTTCCATCACATGAATGATAATAGTTTCCAGGTCCTCATAAAATTTTTCTTTGACTTCGTTTTGTCAAGGTGGGAACATAGACACTGATACTGATGGCATGGAATTTTCCTGCAAGTTCTAATAGCATTGTTTTGAGCCTATCATTCACTTCTTTCGGTAGGCATGCAAACTTGTTGACTAGATTTATTTTGTTTTCAAAACTTACACCAGTTTCACAGTGCTCCCCATCAATATGGCTTCTCCAGGAAAATGTGAATCTAGCTCCAAATTCAGAATTTCAAAATTGTGTTGCCCAGAGAAGTTCATGAAAAAAACCCTATGAGGGAGGCAAGCAAGTATGAAAATTTCCATTTTGCTGGAGAGTTGTCAAGAACAAGATACTATGATGAAATTATGGAGAGATGTCAAGATATTATTCTAATGTTTTACTTTCCAACACACACTTTTCAGTTGACACTGGACTCCTGGATTTTCCCATTTCTTGACTCCTAGTACTTTCTCTCCAACTGTCCCCATTCTGGGAATATTCTCCTTCCTCACCTCCACCAATTGACTATCTTGTTTTCTTTCAGTCCCAATGAAAATCCTGTCTTTTACAGGAAGCCTTTCCAATTCCTCTTGATTTTAGTGGTTTACCTCTGTTAATTATTTCCTTTTTTATTTATTTGTTTTCAGTTTTCTACAATCACTTTCATAAGTCTTAGATTTTCTCCCCCTCCCTCCATCCTCCCTTCCTGAGATGCCATGCAACCTTATATGGGTTCTACACCATCTACACATTCTTTTT
>JAQQSK010017650.1:0-10056 GCA_028658325.1 Potorous gilbertii | reverse complement strand
AGCTACCACAAAGACTTTTAATGAAAAAATATAGAGCCAGTAAGGTGGATGCAAGTGTCCACTTAAGAATATGATGAAGGATAGGGTTCCATGTGTGGAAAGTGAGATCACCTTGGGAATCTTGACTGTATGCATGGGGAATGAGGTCTCTCCAGTCGGCCAGGGAAAGGGGAGAAGGGGCAGGTCTGGGGAATGAGAGAAGGCAAGAGGGAAGTGCTCATTTTCTCATCTGCTTCTGAGAATGTATAGGTACACACTTAAGCTAGTGCTCATTAGCTTAACTAAGTTAACTGAGTAAAGAGTTTCAATGCTAATTAAATAAGGACCTGAACCCGAAGTTTCAACAAATGCACATATCAGGATATGACTGGTTGCATGCCCACATTTCAATGCTTCTGAAGCTACCGTGTTCTAACTGCCGCAGGTCTTGCAGTCAAGTGTTTGGCAGGGAGCTCACCTCCCAAATGAGCACCTTGTGCATGGAGGGAATCTACAGAGGCCCCAGGCACAAGGCCCCTGCTGCTCCTTTTTATTTTTGGATTGTTTGATGTAGACATCCAGCCAGTGGGGACTTAGTATTTTTCAAAGAGAACTTGAGGGCAATTAGTTAAGGCTGCAAAGCTAATATCAGTTTACATTCCTTTTCTAAGCACGGTCAACAAAGCTTCCTGTGTAGTTTAAATTGCACAAGGTTATGTAAGCACTGCTGTTAAATGAAAGGCCTTCTGTGTGTTTGCAGGCAGATATGCTGATCCATTCAGGAGCTTCTGCTTTGGAAACTCCATCAACTGCTACATGAAGCTTAAGGATGCCAGGGACTGTCCATTGCTGGCATGGGGTCAGAGGGAGAGCACAGTAATCCACCAACGGGAGCAGAGACCTGTCTCTCCATCTGCCTGCTAGGACAAGAATAGTTGCAACTGCAAAGAACTGAAAGAGGAATATAGGCAGAATTTGGGATGGCAACAGCTCAGTGTTTTACTACTGCGAGGGGTTACAATTACAACCAACTTGTAATTAAGAAATACATACCTAGAACATTATAAAACCAGATGTGAAGTGGAAAAAAATGTCTGTGGATCCCACACAATCCAACCATAGCTCATAAGAATGAGAGCATAGCTACTTCAAAGTAGATTTTAAATAAAAGCCTCCCTCCCTCCTGGGAGAAACATTTAGTTAAATAAAAGAGCTACTTGAGTATCCTAAATATAGAATGTGATAATTGATCATTCATTAACAAATCCTCTCCCCCACACTCAACTTGTAAGATGGTTATTTATATTTGGGGGTGGTGGTGGAAGGGATTGATTTAACCTTATTTCTTTTATATTTGGGATCTGTATCAATGGAGGGAGTGCCTCCTGTCAAATAGATCACAGATCCATCAAAGTATCCATTATTGTGAGAATTCTCTAGGAAAAAAAGGCTTCCATTTTTTCTATACCTTCTTCATATTCAGATTTTTCTCCAAAGGTGATTCAGTCAGTGTTCTGATTGTTTTAATGATGCTGTCATCCTGGGTGTGCATGGAGCATCCTCCCGAATCAGCAGCCTGGTACAATAATGGATCTGAAGTGAAAGTACTTGGGCTTAAATAACAGCTCTGTCTCTAAGTGCCTATATCACTTAACTTTTCTGGGCATCAGTTTCTTCATCTGTAAAATAAAGAGGTTGGACTAGGTGGCCTCTAAGGTTCATGTCAGTCCTGAATTTGATATTATATTAATATCTGTTCCCAGGATATTTTGGCAAAACTGGCCCATGTCTTATGCATGTCTATGGTCATGATATATTGTTCACTCTCAAGTAGCCAGGCCCTGTCCTTTTTTAAATAGTCATAGGATCAAAGATACAAAATCAGAAAGAATTTCCAAGGCCATTTAGGCCAAATACCATGTTTTATCAATGATGAATCTGAGGTCCAGGGAAGTCACACTGCAAGCATCAGAGATAGGATGTGAACCTTGAGTCAAAGGGACTGCTTTCTCACCTCTCTGTCCTACTCACTACAGTTGCTCCAAGAGGCATACCATTTAGAGTTAAGCATCTAGTCTGAAGACACCTCTGCTTCTGAGTCACCATGACTCAGAATGAATAAATGACCAGAAATGACTACCCTCCCTCTACTTCAGTGCTAATCAGCAGGGTAAAGATACAGAGAAAAGAAACACTTTCTCTTCAAGGACCAAGGTTCTATAAAATCAGACTTCAGAAAATTTGTTGAGCTGGAAATTATTTCTTTGATATCAATAAATTCTCCTTTTGGACAATCTCCCCATCCAGTACTTTTAATTCTCTCCCCAAAGCTTTTACTAATCAATTAATTAATCCATCAACAAGAATTTATCCAATATCTTTCATATTCCAGGAGCAGCTAGGTGGTGAAGTGGATAGAGATGGATCTGAAGTCTGAAAGACTCATCTCCCTGAGTTCAAAACTGGCTTTAGATACTTAAAATCTGTGTGACTCTGGGCAAGTCACTCAACTCTGCCTCAGTTTTCTCAGCTGTGAAATGGGCTAGAGAAATAAATGACAAACCACTCCAGAATCTTTGCCAAGAAAATCCCAGATGAAATCACAAAGACATGAAGATGAATGAAACAGTTGAACAACAAATTACATTCCAGACATTGTGATAGGCAATGGAGACAAAAACAGACACAGTCCCAATTCTTAGGCAGCATCATGGCTCAATGCAAGATAATATAAATATATGCAAAGTAAATGTAAATTAATGTTGCATTTAATTTTTATATTAAATTGTGCTACATTTTTTATTTTGAGGGCAGGGAGAAAGAAAACTAGTGACTGAACAAATCAGGAAAAGCCTCACATAGAAGGTTACATTTGAACTGATCTTTGAGAGAGGCCAGAAATTCTAAGAGTCATAGTGAGCAAGGAAGTGCATTACATCCATTGAGTAGAGAGCTTGGGGAGGGCAACCTATTTAAAAGTGTAGAGATCAGAGATTCAGTACTGAGTAAAACAACAGCAAGTAGGTCAGTTGGTTTGGAACATAGAGGGTGTGAAAAGTAATAATATGATTTTCTCCTGAAAATTAAGAGTGGATTCAAGGTTTTTTTTTAATGCCAAAGAGAGGAATTCCTATTTTACCTGTGAGGCAGAAGAGAAACACTAGAGTGTTTGAGCAGAAGAGTGACCTGGCCAAACCTATGACAGAGGAATATGGTTTTGACAGTTATGGGGAGGACAATGTAATAGAGTAGGGATAATATAGTCCAATTAAGAGGTTATTGCAATTGACCAGATGAGACTACAAGTCTATAAGTCTGAACCATCAAAACTTGCTCTTAGATTCTTTACTTACACGGAAATATAAATAAGTAACTTTAAAATTTACCTTTCCTGGAAGTGTCTGCATTTGAAAAGAGATAAAAACTAGGTGGTTAAAGGGTTAAAGCTCTAAGGCTAGAATTTTCCTATTTAAATTCTAAACTTAATAAATCATCAGGAATTCATTTTTGCAACCCCAAAAGATCACTGATGTTGAGGGGATGGCAGAAGTTGGCCAAGGAAAAACTCTGGAGCTGGTTCAAAATAGCAATAGGTACATGTAAAAAGTGTGATGTCTATGTTGGCTTAGTTCAAGGGAAAGAGCTCTTGGATAGGGATGCTTCCTATAAGCAATAGGAAGATCTGAGGTTCAAAGACCACTTGGCTCTTAAATGGAATAGGAAGTACATTAGCAACTTCCTAGTGATGGTGAATTATTTCTTGTAGTAAAAATAGTCATATCCAGCCTGTCCCTTTACTCCCTGACATTCCAGCGAGGTTGACCTTAAAGAAAGGGGAAGAGAGTTCAGATATGATAAGCTCTCTAAAGAAATGCTAGGACCAGAGCCAAGATGGTGGAGTAAAAATAGGGACTTGCTTGAGCTCTCCCCCATACACCTTCAAATAACTGTTAAAAATGACTCTAAACAAATTCTAGAGCTACAGAACCCACAAAATGACAGAGTGGAACAAATCTTCAGCCTGAGACAATGTAGAAGGTCAACAGGAAGGGTATATTGTATTAGGCTGGGAGTGGAGCACAGTCCTATGTGGGCCATGCTGGCACAGACAGGGCTGGGCCCCAGTCCCAGTGTGGCAGAGGTGGTGGTGATGGCA
Source organism: Potorous gilbertii (assembly GCA_028658325.1). Lineage (NCBI taxonomy): Eukaryota > Metazoa > Chordata > Mammalia > Diprotodontia > Potoroidae > Potorous > Potorous gilbertii. The sequence goes on along the minus strand of JAQQSK010017650.1, from coordinate 5,921 downwards.
GCAGCAGCAGCAATGACTACTTCCAGAGCTCTGGGCCCACAGTGGGAGACAGAGAGGCTGATAAAAAAACCTTAAAGCCTGGGACAGTGAACTTACCCTCCAATCCACCCCCACACCACTGGAAGCAGAGTCCTTCCTTGACAAAGAGTCAGAACATCAAATATTCGGCTGGGAAGAAGAGCAAACTGCTGGGAAAAAATCAAACTAAAGAATCTTACTTTGGTGACAAAGAAGATGAAAACACACAACCAGAAGAAGACAAAAAAGTCAGAGCTCCTACATCCAAAGTCTCTAAGAAAAATATGAAATAGTTGCAGGCCATGGAAGAGCTCTAAAAACGATTTTGAAAATCAAGTAAGAGAAGCAGAGAAAAAATTGGGAAGAGAAATGACAGTGATGCAAGAAAATAAAAAAAAAACAAATCAACAGCTTGCTAGAGACCCAAAAAATACTGAAAATGGACTAACCCAAATGGCAAAAAGGTCCAAAAAGCCAATGAGGAGGAGAATGCTTAAAAAGAAGAATTGGTCAAAAGAAAAGGAGGTTCAAAAGCTCACTGAAGAAAATAATTCCTAAAAATTAGAATGGAGCAAATGAAAACTAATGACCTTATGAGAAATCAAGAAATCATAAAATGGAACCAAAAGAATGAAAAAAATAGAAGACAATATGAAATATTTTATTGGAAAAGACCACTGACCTGGAAAATAGATCCAGGAGAGGTGATTTAAAAATTATTTGACTACCTGAAAGCCTCAACAATAAAAAAAATACACTTAGACATCATCTTTCAAGAAATTCTCAAGGAAAACTGCCCTGACATTCTAGAACCAGAGGGGGAAAGAAATTGAAAGAACCCATCCATTGCCTCTTAAAAGAGACCCCAAAAGGCAAACTCCTAGGGATATTGTAGCCAAATTCCAGAATTCCCAGATCATGGAGAAAATATTGCAAGCAGCCAGAAAGAAACAATTCATGTACTGTGGAAATACAGGCAGGATAACACAAGATGTAGCAGCTTCTAAATTAAAGGATTGAAGGACTTGGAATATGTTATTCCAGAAATCAAAAGAACTAAGATTAAAACCAAGAATCACTGACCCAGCAAAACCAAATATAATACTTTAGGGGGAAAATGAACATTCAATGAAATAGAGGATTTTCAAGCATTCTTGTTGAAAAGCCCAGAGCTGAATAGAAAATTTAACTTTCAAATACAAGAATCAAGAGAGGTATAAAAAGCTCCAGCTTCTTTATGAGTGCAAGCCAATGACCTTCATCACTGAACAGATTGGTGGGAATGGAGCAACCCTAAGAACCCAGCCAGTATTTGAAGTAAAGCCACAAGTCATCTACTGGTAAGTCCCTCTATTTCTTGGGTTTCTAGATGATGTGCAGGATTATTTGACTTGTGTTCAGAAACATTAGCAAAGTGGCAAAGATGGACGCTAACTCTACTGTTTCCTCTGTTCTCAAATTCTACAAATTACCTAGTGTCCAGCACTCCCTGTCCTGAATGAATATTATCTGGCAAAGTTAACAAGGGTAACTTGATATGTGCATTGGAACAGAAAGGTTAAAAATGAATTCTTGAAGTCAGGTCCTGAAACAAGAAATGCCTCAATGGAAGGTGGTTAAAAATAAAATAAAACAAGATGGCTTTGTCTTGCTTTCTGTCAAGTCAGGAAAATATAGAGTCTTGGAATGCTACACTTGTTAACATATACACATGTGCCCACACACACAAAAAAACAACTATTCGCAGTTATTCAAATGAAGACAGGGATAAAAGTGTTCTTAGATCTTACCATTAATGAAGATGAAATTTGAATCTGACCTGTTCTTTGGTGGCTGAATTTTTTTCTTTTTCATGCAATGTACAAGTGTATGTGTGTGTGTATATGCATACAGATGCATATATATATATATATGCATCTGTATATATATATGTATATATATATGTACATATATATGTGTATATGTATACAGATGCATATATATATAGATATATATATATGCATCTGTATACATATACAGTTTTTTTCCTCAATTTTTTTGTGTGGAGATAAGCTTTTTAGAATTGTCATGAATTAATACATTGAATCAATACAATCAATCTAAGTCTCTCATAGTTGATAATTATTACAATATTGCTGTTATTATGTACAATGTTTTCCAAATTCTGTTCACTTAATTTCCATCAGTTTGCATAAGTCTTCCCAGCTATTTTGACACCATCCCCTTCTTCATTTCTTGTAGAACAATCATATTCTGTCTCATTCATATACTGTGACTTGTTTAATCATTCCTTAATTGATGGGAATCTGCTCAATTTCCAATTCTTTACTGTCACAAAAAAGGAGCGGATATAAATATTTTTGTACAGATGAGTTATTTGTCTTTTCTTGATCTTGTTGGGTGGAAGATGGGTATTGCTGGGTCAAAGATATGCACAGTTTTTTGGCCCTTTGAGCATAATTCCAAATTGTTCTCCATAATGGTTGGACCAGCTCACAACTCCACAAAGAGTGCATGAATATACTTATTTTCCCCTACCCCCTCCAATATTTGTCATTTTCCTTTTCTGTCAAGTTAGATGAGTGTGAGATGGTATCTTAGAGTTTTAGCAAGCATTTATTAGGGCCAGATATTGTGGTCGACATTTCAACATTGGTATATAAGAACAATCAATGAAAAAATTCCTTCTCAGAAGGTGTTTACATTAGAATGGGGAAGGCAATGGTGTATGTATATGTGTGTGTGTATACATACACACATGTATTTACTTCTCTTCCATATATATATATATATATATATATGCATGATAAGCATAAAAATAATAGATACAAAGCAATTAAATATAAGGTGGTTTGTGAGAAAGGGTACTAACACTTAGAGGGAATCAAGAAAGGTTTTACGTAGAAGGGAAGTATCACTCTTTTCATCTCGTGAGAAACAGAAGAGCCTTCCTTTACAAGAATTAAAGGATGTATTGCCCCCTTCCTCCTCTTGAGGAGATAGCCAGAGAAGAAATTTAGCTGCTGTACATGGAGCTAGAAGAGACTGAGTGAACCATGTAGAGATAGATTCCAGAAAAACAGTAAGGATGGACTAGACTACACATAGACTGAATCCTTTGTTGAAACATTGGGACCCATCTAAGAGCACCTTGTAGTTGCAGAGAGAACAAATAAAAGTGTATCTTTATTACCAGAGTTGGAGGCTTAGAGAAGCCTTTATCCTAATCTACTCTAGGGAGCAGCAGAAGGACAATGTACTCATTCAGAAATGTGTGTTAATATTGTTTTCTTGCCTTATTAGTTCTGCTTAATTAAATATTTTGATGTTTCAAATATTACCAATATTTTATATTTGTTAGCATAATGAGACATTTAATATCTATCTAGGGCTAATAACTTCAGAAATTCTATTTTCCTCCATCTTCACAAACTGGATTGGGGATAAAACAAGCCATCTGAGATGAGTTACCATTAAGATGTGAAGGCAAATCTGTATGGTTCTAGAGTGGGTGGGAACCACAGGCTGCACTACTATGACTTCCTTTCTCTTTCCCTTTTCAGTACACGACAGCTCAGGTAACATGATAAGGAGAGGAGTTTTTACTCAGACCTCTGTCTCTCTATCTCTCTTTGTCTCTATCTCTCCCTCTCTCATTGGAATTCTCCTACAAGCATTTGTTTCTGCCCTTAGTTGTTCTGTGTTATTTGAAGCCTCCTATGGATTAATATGATTTGCTCTGACAGGTTCCTTTCCCTAACTTGCTAGAGAAACTCAAGCAGAGGAGAGCTGGGGCTTCAGTACAAAGTACTGTTATGACTATTTCCACTGGGGAGGGCAGAAACGGTGCTCATTCCAGCAGCATTTGTAAAATATCAGCTCACAGTGATTAGACCTTGTAACTGCTATTGCTCCTCTGTGACAGAGCTGTCAAAAGCAGAGCTGGTGAGTCACACTGAGCCTTCAGAGTCATTTGATCTGGCCCTCAGAAGGCTCTTCTCTGGATCTGGGCTGCCACAAAGTCACCCAGGCTTTTCAGAGCTATTGATTTTGGGCAAGGGTCTCTACTCTTTGTTAAGACACTAACTTAGTGGTGATGGAAAAGGTGTTTTCCCCAAGGAACAGAGACCACTAGGGCTAGCCTTAGGGCAGACGGATGGAAATGGAATAAGATATTTGAAAAGTATGATGATAGAGGTTATCTATAAGAAGATCTAAAATCTTTTATAATATCTAGCAAAGTGCTGGACCATAGCAGATGCCCATTTTTTTGGTTGATTAATTGACTGAAATATCCTTAGCTATTTAAAAAGTGAATATAAGTTATTGAGAGTATGTGGGCAGGGTAATGGCAATGACTAATCTTCAAGGTACTAAAGGAGAAAGCTAATAAAAAAGTTATTCCTTTGTGGGGGCGATGGGAAATAGCAAAGGAGGGAAACTTACTGATTCATCACAAATAATCCTCTTGAAAAAATGCCTATTCCTTTGAAATTGGAAAATCCAAGTGATCAGTCACACCTCTGATAACAATCTCACATTGAAAACATTATTATTAAAGCAAAAAAAAATTCAAATCAAAATTACTTGGCTATCATTATTTCACACTGTTCTTCACTTAAAATAGGATTAATTGTTAATGACTTATAATGGTGAGGGTTCTTGAAAAGCAATCAAACAGAACTGTTTTGTGAACATAATATTGACAGGGTGGGTGGTAAAAAGGAAACAATAAAAATACCCATTAATAAAAATACCATCATATTCAAATCATAACAGAGGCATGTATTCCCCCTAAACTGTCTTTGCTATTTTACTGAGTCTATTTGACTTGTATCTACTCTATTTATTTTTCTGTTCAACATATTCTACTTTGGCCTAGCCACCCCCACAAGAGATACCTCCATTTTATATCCAGCTGATAAAAATATTTCAATTTCATCCCAAAATAAAAGTCAAACAGTTTAATTCAATTGGAGAAACCATGATAACATCAAGAAACAGAAATGGGTAGCATAAAATGTAGTAGACCAATTACCTCCTCAAGTCTCTTCCCAAAGCAAGAATCTCTTCATGACACTGAAATGACTGAGCTACTAAGAACATAGCATCCTTCAATCAAGCTGCTATTTCCTCTTAACTCTCAATGGAAAACAGATAAGGTGTAGGTTTTACTTGTTACAGGCATTGCTCATAGACACTATCTCTCAAACTTGGGGCAGTGGTGCTGATATCACAGGTTGTCTTTGAGGCCCTGTGTATTTGGATTTAGAGTCAGTCACTTTACATAGGCTGTTGCTAAGTCTGGCAAGGATGATATTTCATCTGATCCAGAAAATCATGGATATGAGAGAAGTTATTAACTACTTAACCATAGCCAGGGAGAAGGTCATGGTTCAGGCACAGAATTATTGCCATGTTTTTCTGTGCTGCCACCTTTTCTGTTTTCTTGCTTTACTCCTGTCACTTCCTCAATCATTAGCCTGCTTGAGCAATCCAATTCTTGTAGTGTGTATGTGTGTGTATGTTGGTGTGTGTGTGTAAAACATTCTAAACATATTTCTATTTATCAGTCCATTCTCTGGGGTTATCTCCAGTCATCCTGATCTATATCTTCTCACTGGACCAAGATGGCTCTAGAAGAGAAAGTGATGCTGGTGACCTTGCTCATCCCCCTTGTAATTCATTTGCAAGTTATGCCATCATCTTCCCAATGTCATGATCCTCTTCAAGAACAAAGGACAAACAACATGGAAAAAAATGATAACAACTTAAGTATCAAGGACAACAGGAAAAAAGGGACAAATAAAGCTGGATCAGAGACAAATTTCTTGCAAAATGCACCTATTTACAAAATAAACTATTGTTCTACCTCAAAGGAGGAACAAATGTAGAAAAGAGGA
>JAQQSK010017649.1:0-10056 GCA_028658325.1 Potorous gilbertii | reverse complement strand
TCAAAAAGCCAATGAGGAGAAGAATGCTTTCAAAAGCAGAATTAGCCAAGTGGAAAAAGAGGTGCAAAAGCTCACTGAAGAAAATAGTTCTCTCAAAATTAGAATGGAACAGATGGAGGCTAATAACTTTCTGAGAAACCAAGGAGTTATTTTCACTTGTTAGGTTTTGTACTTCCTTTTCAATTTTCCTTTCTAAGGAACTGTTCTCTTCAGTGAATTATTTTTTCACATTTTTAAAATCATTGGCCAGTTTTTCTTCTATTTCTCTAATTTAACTTTTAAAATCCTTCTTGAGCTCTTCCAAGAATGCTGTTTGTGTTTGAGACCAGTTCATATTCCCTTCTGCAGTTTCAGATAGAAGTACAGGCCCAATGTTTACCTCTTTGATATTTATGTTTTGGTTCTTGTCCCCAAGGAAAAATTATATTCTGGTTTGCTTCTTACTCATGGTGATCACATTTTCCTGACTTTTAAAGTAGATTTCTGCTTCTGGGGCACAGGGGATTCTGTCCCACACTTATGGTGCCTAGAACTTGAAGTTTTGTATGTTGTAGCCTCTGTCTCTTTCAGGTAGAAGCTAAAATGCTGCAGTTTTCCTGATGCTGAACTCACTGGTGATTGAAAGCAGAGGCCAGGTGATATCTTTCTGGGTTTCTTCAGAGTTACCCTAGAGCTAGCTATGTTAAGTGTGGTGAAGGGATGGTCTGTCCACAGAAGGTCTCCTTTGCTGAGCTAGAGCATAGGCAAGCTCAAAATTTAGTAAACCTGTCTGCACTCGTGTCTTCCTGACTCCCATGATGTGCTGAGGCATGCCTGAGCTCCTGCTGTTGGCAGTTGTGGCCTCCACCCCCCTGGGACTCAGTATCTCCTGCCAAGTTGCTGAGGTGGGCCTATCTGGACAGCTCCAGTCCCACACTGGTCCCCTTCAGCCATAGCACAAGGTACCCCCTTTGCAATTTTCGTAGCCTCAGGTACTAAGAGCCTGTTTGCCCCTTCTGCTGATCCCACTGTTTCAGAATTTTTCCTTGGGAAATAATTTATGGGTTTTTCAAGGTCAACAAGGGGAGGGGTAGAGCATTTACTGATCACTCTGCCATCTTGAGAGATAACTTCTTAAATATTTTCTGTAATTCATATATTTAATCAATTCAGACAAATCCAACTCTGATGATTCTCAAGATCATGAAGAACTGGAATTGAGGCACGTCATAGTTTGAAGCTACATTGTGAAGGGGAAGAGAAAAGTTCTGTATGAAAATTCACATGAATTATTAAGGAAGAAGTAGACATTCATGCTTCTACGTCCAAATATATTTGCTTACCAATGAAAACATTCTCCCATGAATATACTAAGATTTTTTCAATAGTCTTAAAATAACAAAATAAGGAAGCTTCTTCAATTTGACGGTCTTATACTTTGTACTTTTTCTTCAGAGAACAGACACAGATTCAGGGGTAATTGAGAAAATAATGTAAATAAATGAACTTGATGAGATGATAGGTCTTCGTTGTTATTTTCTACGAATGCCATTCCTGCCTGTTATAGATCGCTGTCATCATCCTCACCATCTTCGTGTGGCCATAATGATTTCTGAGCACTTCCATGTACCTTTGATTCTTTGCTTCGAGGTGAATGTGGCCGCTGAGAGAGGATGTGTAATGTGAACTGCATAATTCAGCAATACAGGAAAGATGACTCATGTCAGAATGCTTGCCCATATCCAGCGATCTGATTGCCACAACTATGCTTTCTTTTGATCCATCTAAATTTCTGCCTGTTTTAACATGACTAAAAATCTACTTACTGTAGGATAAAAGATCTAAGCCATGGAAAAGATGCTGAAGATCATCTAGTTCAAACATTTCTGTCATAAGAACAGTCTCCTAACCCTTGCTTTCATACAAGTTAAGCCAAATTTGTTGAGTTGTTTGCTTTGTTCTCTGTTAAAACAAGCTTCAAGACTTGTTGGTTCAAGGACTAAATGTTAGGCTGCTGACAATATATTCAGGTGACCTGAAAACAGAACAGTCACCAGATGCTTTTGCTCCAGGTGTTATCTTTTGCTACTTATTTACTTGGCTGTGGGAAAATGATGAGCAACTTAAGCAGGAGAGATTCCAATCAGCTGAGTGAACTCAGAATGTCCTCATTGCATATGTTTGCTAAAATGTCCTATTCTTATTAAGTTTAAGCACATTTTTTGTTAGAAATTGAATGACCTATGAATGTCCAATTTTGTTTCAATATCAAACATGAACTACCAGGGCCTTGGCCTGAGTCAGGGCCAACCCAGAATACTCCCATTTAGGTGTTGGAATTATTAAAGATCTCTGAAAGTCCCTATGAGGTCATTTCTTGAAGGGAAAATATCACATGTCTACATGAACACATATTTTTGTTGTTTGTTCCCTGCATGTATTGTATTCATCATATTTCCATGTTCAAAATCAATATTATGGGAGTAGTGTATGTTTTAGAGAATAGATTTCTAGAGAACTGGTTTTGCTGCTAACCACTTGTCATCATTCATACTATTTCTTCAATTTTCCTCATGACAATGATATAAATGTCTTTTAGCTTTCTTTCTCTATACAATTAATAGTTCAGTTACTTCATGAGAAGCCAGTAATTGCTTCAGTCCTCAAGGTTGGTTTAAGAAGTAGGGTTTTGAATTGCAACATCTTTGTTAACTGTATCCCTGTCAAAAACATAAAATATTTTCTATAAGTGATCAAGGAATTGGTCAATATTCTAAGCTTAAGCTGTTGTTAAATAAACTTTATATGCTTTAGAAGATTCTCAGAGTCTAGTTAGTAAATTTGGGACATCTTCAAATATGATATTCACTTAGCATTTATTCAATAAATATTTATTGTTGCTTTTGAGAGCCAGCATTGTACTAATCACTGTGGATAATAAAAAAAAATATTTTCTGCTGGGCCTGTCTAGTAATGTTCATATTCCCATTAGCTAGAAGGAAAAAAAATCCCAGTATGGCAATCTGCACAAAATTGCCCAACAGTGGATCTTAGGGATGAAGGAAACTACAGAAAATACCCAGTCTAATCTATCTCTGAACAAGAACTCCTTTATTTCTTAAAAGTTATATCCCAAATACCTCTCTCTCATATCTTCCCATCTAAAGAATGTTATACTCATTTATGTCTACAAGTTCTATATTGAAGATTTATCCCAAATTTTATTAGCTTTCCCTTGATTTTTATAATATCTCCTATGTCCTATTATAGAAATCAGTGTAGGCAGCTATATGCTATACTGGGCATAGCACTGGACCTAGAGTCAGAAAGCGTCAAGTTCAAATCCAGGCTCAAACTCATACCAATGGTATGATCCTAGGTAAGTCACTTAACCTCTGTCTGCTTCAGTTTCATTCTCTGTAAAATGATGGATATAATAAAATAAACAATAATAAATAATAATAATGGTAGATATAAATACCTATAGTCATATAAAAAATGCCTAAATCACTATTGATGAGAGAAAGGCAAATCAAAATAACTCTGAGCTCATATTGGCCAATGAGAGAAAGATGGGAAATGACAAATGATAGAGGAAATGTGGGAAAATTAAAACATTAATGTATTGGTGAAGTTGTACATTGATTCAATCAATCTGTAGAACAATTGAGAAGTGTGCACAAGGGATTCTACAATCATTGATACACTTTGACCGAGCAATGCCACTACTAGGACTGTATCCCAAAGAGATAAAACAAAAAGTATTTATGTGTACAAACATATTTTTAGCAGATCTTTTATTGATGGCAAAGAATTTAAAATTAAGGGGATGTCTGTCATTTAGGGAATGGTTGAATAAGTTGTTGTTTTAGATGGTGATGTTCTCAGAAGAACCTAGAGAAACTTACATGAACTGATACAAAGTGAAAAGAGAAGAACCAAGAGAACATTCTACAGGGTAACAGGAATATTATATAGTCTGCTATGAAAAACTTAGCTATTCTCAGCAATACAATGATCTAAAATTATCCTCTAGGACTTATCATGAAAAGTGCTGTCTATTTCCAGAGAAAAAACTGGTAGAGCCTGAATACACATCCAACATACTTTTTCTTTAATGTCTTTATTTATCTTGATTTTTTTGTCCGTTTATTTTCACAGAATGTCTTAGATGGAAATGTGTTTTGCATGACTACACGTGTATAATTTATGTTACGTTGCTGGCCTTGATGAGGGGGAGAGGTGTGAAGGAGGAAGTACACAATTCAAAATTTGAAAATAATGTTAAAATTGATTTTACATATAATTGAAGAAAATATAATATTAAGTAATGAAAAATAAAATATTCTGTCCTTCATCTATGTACTGTTACATTTTCTATTCCTCATGACTAGAATATTTTTACTTTTTTATTTCTGCTCCATAGAATTTCTCTTTTCTTTTCAAGACTTGGTGCTATCAATGCCTTCTTCATTTCTGATCCCCACAAGTGCTAGTCTCTGTCCCCCTACGCTCTCTTATATTTAACTATTTTGTCTTCAATTTCTTATTTATTCTCTTTATATTTATTGTATATGAATTTGGGGATTCTTTCATTCCTAACATAGATATCTCTAGCACTTAGTAAAATGATTAGTATGGTAAGATGTTCATAAATGTTTGTTGATTGATTGAGATTAAAGTTCCAAATTTTTAAAAATATATTTTATCTCCACAATAAATATTCCAACTTAAGATATTTAATATTTAAACATGTCCTTTACAAAAACTTTTCAATCAAAGCCAGCTTAATATTTATCACATAATATGGAAAATGGATGAAACAATACTGGAAATAATAAAAGTCCAAGCCAATTAAAATATAGTGTCTTAGAATAAAGACAAATTTCTATGCAGCATAGTTTTCATAGAAAAATTCTTTGCAGGACCTACAACTGTCCTGAAAATTTCAGTCATCAGTCTCATCTATCTATCTATCTAGATATATAGAGATATAGATATAGATATACACATATATACACACACATATGTATACATATACACAATATACACCCACATACATATACATGCATACACATATGCACATACATTTAATATACATATACATACTATGTATACATACATACATATGTATGTATGTATGTATGAAAAGGAACGATGACTCCATCAATGTTATAGGGAATATAATTCAAAATACTTGATATTAATAGATGTGTCTTTATGCTTAATATTTTCAAACCATAAACATAAATTTACTTCCAAAGTCATAATTATATAGAATTCTCTATTTTTTTCTATTTCTATACTTCCTTGTAACATGAAGGTGACCCTAGATCTTCTAGTGGGGTAAAAACTCTGCCAAATAATAACTATCTGAAAATAAAATAATACAAAAGGAATCTATTTCCTACTCACATGTGGGCAGGATGAAGAAAGAGCTACAGTTTGGGTAAGAGACTTTGCTCCAGGATGTTGAAGTGGGTAGAGGAGAGTATACTTTCTTCCCAATGGGAATACTTTATCCCTTGAATGAGTACTGTTTATGAGCCTTGTCTTAAGTTTCATGACATTTCATGATATAATTGCCTAGATTAAAACAAAAATCTAGATTTGAACCAAAGTCCCTTGACTTTAGAATCAATGTTCTTTCTACTATAATTTATTTTTCCTTTGGAGTCCAGCCAAACTGACCTTATATTTGAGATGGTTAGACTTAGTAAGGTTTGGGGAAGGTGAAATTTTTGAAGAGGAGAAATTAATCACAGTAAAATTAAATTCAATTTAACAAATGTTTATATGAGTCCTATCTATACATAGACTGTTCTGGTGAGCACTGTAGAGAAGATGTAAAGTAAGAGTCCTTCCCTTATGCAGCTTATGTTCTATTACAGATATATGACAAACACAGAAATAACCATAAAATAAAGTATTGAGAGTTGGAGTGGAGCTAAAGTAGCAGAGTGCAGGCCAGGGCCCAGTTGAACTGTCCTCTTATTCCTCTCAAAACAATTTTAAAATAATTCCTCAAATCAAATTTTGGAATATCAGAGCCAAGAAAGATCAGAGGGAGACACTTATCCAGCCTAAGACAACTTAGGTGGTCCACAGGAAAGATCTGTAACAGTAGGGTGGGTGCAGGCTGAGAGTATTGTAGGAGCACCAATGGTGGTCCATGGAGGCAGCCTTGATAGCAGCAATTTCAGGAGCTCTCAGTGCAGAGAGTGTTAGGGCTCAGACAACTGGTCTGGAAAAAGTTTTAGAGAACCTTCTGCTGGCACCATGTGCAGGTGGTTCTGACTGGAAGCTCTATTGCACCCTAACACACAGGATTACAGTTCCAGGGCAAAGAGGAGTACTTGTGTGGGTCACAAGAGAGCAGGTGACTCCTTCATAGTTTCATGGCTAAAAAGAGCACTAGCCCTTGAAGGTGAAGGGGAGAAGGGACCTTTCATGGATAGAGAATAGAATGAATACCAAGAGAGCAATTACCACACCTCTCCCAGGATAATACTAGCTTGAAAGCATTGAAAACGTATAGATATCCAGAAATAACTCTGAAAAGAGCAATAGGAAAAAGCCTAAAGGTTGGCATAGTGTTTCCCCAGTCTTAGGTGAGTAGAGTCCAATTTTACAATGAAGTTCAAAGTGAAAAAATAGTCTGAGAAAATGAGCAAACAACAAAAACAAAAGTAGAAAAATCTAGAAGACAACAAAATGAAAAGAACTACAAGCAATGTCTCAGCTAAGAATACTAATAGGAACCAAGACTAACAAGAATTCCTGAAAAGTTATAGAAAGAGATAAATGTAGCAGAGGAAAATTTGGGGAAAGAAATGAAAGTGATGCAAGAAAATTATGAATAGAGAATAAAAACTTGGCAAAAGAGGCAGAAAAAATATTAGAGAAAATACTATGAGAAACAGAATTGGCCTAATGGTAAAAGGGGCACAAAAATTCACTAAAGACAAGAACTATTCTAAGAGGAGATTAGGCCAAACAGAAGAGGAGATACATTCTCTGAAGAAAATTCTCTGAAGAAAAGAATTCCTTAAAAAGCAGAATTGACCAAATGGAAAAAAAATATTATAAAGGCTCACTACAGAAAATTATTCCTTAAAAATTAAAATTGACCATGTGGGAGCTCATGACTTCATGAGACTTCAATAAACAATAAAACAAAGTCAAAAGAATGAAAAAAATGGAATAAAAATAGAAATATCTCACTGGGAAAGAACTGAGTTGGAAAATAGGTAAAGGAGAGATTATTTAAGAATTCTTGTAGTACCTAAAAGCCATGTTAGAAAAGAGAGAACCTTGAGAAGGGGTGCAGCCAAAATAGTGGAGTAAAGGCAGTGACTAGTCTGAGCTCTCCCCCAACCCGTCCAAAATACCTCTAAAAATGACTCTAAACAACCCACAAAAATATGGAGTGAAACAAATTTCCACCCCAAGAAAACTTGGAAGGTTGACAGGAGAGGCCTGTTATACCAGCAGAGGCTGTACTAGAACAGACAGGGCCCCAGCAAAGCCAGAGACAGCCTCAGAGTGATTGAATCAGTGGCAGTTTTCAGACTTTTCAGCCCACATACACCAAAGGCAACTTAGAAGTTCAGGAGGAAAGATCTGTCATACCTGATTGAGAGTGGAGCACAATCCAATGCAGGCCATGCCCACACAGATCTGACCCAAGCAAAGCAGAAGTAGGCTTTGACAGTGACTGAATCAGCAGCAACGGAAGCTGCTTCCACAACATCTTAGCCCACAGATCGTGAGGCAATCAGACAACTGGCCAATAGGAGATTACATGAATGTTTTTGCTACCACTGAGGAAGTACTCTGTTGCTCTGTCCATACCTGGATCCTAGTTGCAGTTTTGAGTGGCATTCCTAGAGTGAGGAGGAGCATTAGCATAGCAGAGCTAGCAGCATCAGTGGAGGGAGGACCCTTCTTAAAGTTCCAAGGAAGAAAAGCATGCTTGTGATTGCTCACAGACCAGAGCAGAGGACAGGTGAGTAATAAACGCCTCTCCTAAAATCATATCAATTTGGAAGAGCTGAAAACTTACAGGTCCCTAGAAGCATGTCTGAAAATGGCCATGGTTTTGAATGCAATTTTAAACTTTCCTGAGTCTAGTTTCATCCTTTGTAAAGTGAGGAGAATGCACAATTGATACCAAAGTTATGAGAATCAAGTGAGATAATGAAAACATAAAAGTGCATTGCAAATCTACTCTCTGGCCATCTTCTTTAGTCTCACCAGTAGACTTGGAAATTTTTGACCACTGCTAATTGTATAATAAGAGGAAGTCAACTATGCCTTTACTCCTAGAAAAGCTTCTTAATCTGCTTACCAGTGGCTGCACTCACAGTCTTGAAAACTTTTAGTTGAAAATGTCACTCCCTTGCGGAAAAATAGGTATGTTTAATGCTGCTGGTGGAATTGTGGACTGGTGTATTCATCCTGGAGAGTAATCTGGAACTCTGTCCAAAAGGTTATAAAAACTTCAAATGCCCTTTGACCCAGAAATATGACTATTAAGTCTATATCCCAGAGGTATCAAAGAAAAAGGAAAATGTCCTCTATGTACAAACATATTTATAGCAGTTCTTTCTATGGTCATAAAGAACTGGAAATTAGGGGGCATCAAGTTAAGCTATCACACTAAGAATAAACAAAGCTACAACCTAGACTCAGAGTGGAGGGAGTATTGGTGCATGACTTTTCATTTTCAAATGTTTGTGCACTCAATGCAGTCTCTTAAGATGAGATATAACAGAATATGAATGAATTCTCTGCTACTTGTGCTAAATTTGGCCTAACAACATAAAAAAACACAGGTGCTCCACCAGCCAACATGACACCCTCCATGTGTGGAACCATTGGTTATAGCAAATGGTAAAGTTTTGAATACTTAGCTTGGCAATATATTTTCCATGGATATACACATTGACAATGAAATTGAGACATATACTGCTAGAGCTAGCTCAGTTTTTGGGCAGCTCCAAAGCAAAGTGTGTGAGAGAAGAGGTATTACACTGACTAAGAAATTGAAGATTAATGGAACTATTGTGCCATCCTCATTGATGTATGCCTAGTCAATATACCAGTATTAGGCCAGGCAACTGAATCACTTCTTTTTGAAATTCCTTGGGAAGAATCTGAAGATCATCTGGCAAGATAAAATACGAGACACTGTGGTCCTTTCTTGAACTAAACTGCCAAGCATTCAAACTCTATTGCCAAGAGTGCAATTCAAGTGGGCTGACCACATTGTTCAAATGCCAAATGTTTGTCTAAAAGATTATTTTACAGAGAACACACATAGCACTGGTACTCATGTGGTGGTCAGAAAAAAAACAAAACAAAACAAGGATATTCTCCAAGTCTCCCTTAAGAAGTTTGGAGAGAGCCAAGATGGCAGAGTAGAAAGACTCATATTTGCTAGCTCCGAACCCACAGCCCATAGATTTCCTGTAAAAAGAACTCCTGACAAATTCTGGAACAGTGGAAGCCACGCAGCAACACAGTGAAGGAGATTTCCATTGCAGAGAGCCCTGAAAAACCGACTGCAAAGGTACTCCAGATGGGAGCAGAGCCCTGCCCTGTGGAGCACTCCCCCCCACCCCGCCCTGGCCGCATGGCACTGAGAGGAGCAAGCAGACCCAAGCAGGCGTCAGGGACCTGAATCTCTGGAGGCCGCGAAGGTCCCTCCACCCACAGACCCACAGGTCAGTGAGAGAGACAGGCTGAGAGGGGAGCGGGGTATCTCCAGGACTCGGACCCCCTCGGGAGGCCACCACTGCGGCAGAGGCTGAGGCAGCTAAGGCCAGAGGCCGGCAGAGCAGGCAGGAGCTCCGACCCCAGCTCCATTACAAAAGATCTCTGCATAAACCCCCTGAGGGAACTGAGCCTGAGAGGTGGCCCTGCCCCCACCTGAGAACCAGCAGATAAGCTCCCATTGAAGAGCAGTCAGGCCTGCCCCCAAAAGCCCTGAGGCTGGGGAACAGCATTTGAATCCCAGACCCCAAGCACTAGCTGGGCGGACCTAGGCTGGGGTGGAGAGGACTCTCAGAAGTC
>JAQQSK010017648.1:0-10056 GCA_028658325.1 Potorous gilbertii | reverse complement strand
GTGAGCTTTTGCACCTCTTTTTCCACTTGGCTAATTCTGCTTTTGAGAGCATTTTTCTCCTCATTGGCTTTTTGAACCTCTTTTGCCAATTGAGTTAGCCTATTTTTCAAGGTGTTATTTTCCTCAGCATTTTTTGGGGTCTCCTTTATCAAGGTATTGACCTGTTTTTCATGCTTTTCTTGCATCTCTCTCATTTCTCTTCCTAGTTTTTCCTCCACCTGTCTAACTTGACTTTCAAAATCCTTTTTGAGCTCCTCCATGGCCTGAGCCCATTGGATATTATTTCAGATATTTGGGATATAGACACCTTGACCCCTATGTCTTTACCTGATGGTAAGCATTGTTCTTCCTCATCAGAAAGGAAGGGCAGAAACATCTTGTCGCTGAGAGAGTAACTTTCTATGGTCCTATTTTTTTACCTTTTCTGGGCATTTTCCCAGCCAGTTACTTGACTTCTGAGATTCCTCTCCACCCTTGCCTAGATCTGCCCAGCTAGTGCTTGGTGTCTGAGATTCAAATGCTGCTTTCCAGCATCAGGGCTTTCAGCGGGTCCCTGGCTGCTATTTAGGGTAAGATTAAATCAGGTTCTTAGGTCAGGGCAGGTCCACTTCCCAGGCTCAGTTCCCTCAGAGGGTTTATGCAAAGACCTTTTGTAATGTAGCTCCTGCCGAGCTCCTACCTGCTCTGTGAGCCTCTGACCTCCATTGCCTCTGTCGTTGCCTCCTGAGGGGGCCTGAGTTATGGAGACAACCCGCTCCCCTCTTGGACAGCCCAGAAGTCTCTCTCACTGACCTGTGCATCTGTGGGTGAAGGGACCCCCACGTCCACTGGACATTCTTTCCTTGAAGCCTGCTCAGATCTGCTCCTCCCATGGCTGCGTGTCCAAGGTAGGGCTGGGTTCCGCTATGGTCCCGTGCATGACAGACCTTTGGTGAGGGTTTTTCGGGTCTTTCTGGAACAAAAATCTCCTCCACTCTGTTGTTCTGTGGCTTCCACTGGTCCAGAATTTGTTAGGAGTTCGTCTTTACAGATATTTTATAGGCTGTCGTTTTGGAGCTAGCATATGTGAGTCTTTCTACTCCACCATCTTGGCTCCTCCCCCTTGATTCTTATTTTTTAAGATTATGAAGTATTCTATAACGTTTCTCTATTTTTTGCACTTGAAATGCCATTGTTTCATCAGAAAGACAATGTGTTCTAGCCATCAATCCTGAAAATTCTTTATTTACACCTGTGTGTGCATCTACTCAATGTATTGCTTTTACTTATTTATTTAAGGAAAGAAACAAAACCAAAAATACTGGCTATATCCAACCGAAACAACATTGAGATATACTGTTTATCAGCAAATAAGAGCTGAATTAAAGACAATATCTGCTTCTGAGAGTCAGATCAAGGGTAGAGTATGAATATAGAGAAAGAATACATTAAGAGTTGAGTCAACTCTGTATCATTTTTTTGAGTTGATGTTGATATTGTTGTCCTTATATAAGTAGGAAAACAAATTGACAGACCTGCATTCAAACTGAGCTTATGAAAAATCTCAAAGGAGCCATCAGCAACAACTCTTTGCCTATTTCAAATGATTTCTTCATAGTTTTAGGTTGTTTTCAGTTGTTTTCATTCAAACTTCTCACATATACTGGCATGGTCGTATGATTACCATATTGGCTATCTGTACAACCTCCACTCCTAGTCCTTGATTTAATGAGTGTGAGCATGGGTTTAAATCCCATTCTTCCTATCTAAATGCTTCTCCCTTTTAGAACAAAAATGTATACCCATTCTGGATTGTGTATAATGTGTATTGACTCTGTTTGGGCACATATACTGACATTCCAGTCAATATGATTGTAGGCAATGTCATTACTTTTTTCAGTAAGGGAAATAAAACTGGAGGACATGCTCTATAAAGTAGTTTATGGGAATAAAATATTGACTTTCCTATAAATAGATATCAAGATGAGAGCTCCAAGAAAAGAGATTTTAAATGTGGTTGCTTCTCCCCAAAGTGAGGACAAGAAACAATGATTTGAAGTTACACAGTCACATTCTGTTCCAAACTGGGGGAAAGGTAAGATATACTTCTAAATCATGAGAATTATTTTAGAGTGGAATTGGCTGCCTCAGGAGGTATGACTCAGAGGTATGACTCAGAGGTATGACCACCTCTAGGCAAAGTCACAGAAACGTGATGTACCGTATCTCAGATATGGTAAATTCCATCCAAATGTTGGTTACATATAGATTATCACAGGGATTTAAATGTACATGTATTTGAATCTGGAAATACACATATTCACACAAATGATAAAACTTTAGATAATAAGTTATTAAAGTTGAATCTTAGACAATTTTAATTTTATAACCCCTAAGGCTCAGCTCTTGATCAATACCACATATGAAAAGCATTTCCCAGTCCCCATGCTTTATCCTTACTCCTCTAATGATTATGTTTGTATTTATTATTTTATATTTTGAATTCTCCCAGCACAATAAAAACTCCTTGAACGTTAGGGCTGATTTTTTCACTTTCTCTTTGGATAGCCATCCCTTAGCATAGAAAACTTGTAAACATCAGATATTTAATAAATTGGCAAGTTTCAATTTGTTCCTTCCTTCTTCTTCCCTCTCTTCCCTTTCTTTCTCCCTCCTTTCTTATATCCCTTTCTCCTCTTGCTCTGTCCACATAGGGAATTATGCCATTATCTATGGGGGCTCTGCCCAAAGAATCACTGAAACCTCACAAGATATCTTGGGGTTTATGGGCTTGATTTTTTTTGAGGACCATGCCTTAAGCCCAGATCACTCTGACTCTCATTAATTGGTTAACAATGGGTCCCAGCCCAAGCTTCCTTTGGTCCATGTTCTGGATTTGATGGCCCAGACTGAGTGTAAATAGCAATTGTTTCTGTTTTGGCCAGAAATCCTGAGAATCTTCCCCTCGCAGATTGATTTTGTTTTGATTAGGTAAAAGAGTCCATTCTATGCCTCTTTCTTACCTAGCTTTAATCACTGAATGAACTTTGCCTCAGGCAAACTGACATGGGAAGATCTTTGCTTTAAAAATCCAAAGTCTCCCTCTGCATCTAGGGCAATGTCCAGTCATCCTGATCTGTATCTTGCCACTGAATCCAGATGGCTCTGTCAGAGAAAGAGAGGCTGGTGACTTTGCATATCACTGAATCATTTATATCCAATTTATTTGCAAGACCCCTTCCCAATGTTATAATCTTTTTCCAGAATGAAGGACATACAACAACCAATAAATTTGTAATTTTTTATTTTTAATTCTCTCAACACAATATAAATTCCTTGAACATTGTGACTTCTTTTCCACATGAACTTTAGTCAGCCCCTAGCATGGTAGTTTGAATGCATCATGTACTCAATAAATTGTTTTCATATTGTATTGTACCCTATTGCATCACATCATATTACATTGTATAGCATCACATCCTATCATACTCTATTGTATAGCATCGCATCATATGGTATCCTATTTAAATGTATCCAGTTGTAACATATTGCACTTTATTGGATTGAAATGCATCAAATTAAATTCAAATTAATGGTCATATCTCTTTAAAAAAACAATCATCTTTCAGGTTTAGTTTGTTTGAAGGTCTAGTAAAGATGCAATAATTATATTAGCATTTTGAAAAATAAGATGCATAAACCAATGAAACCCTTATCTAAGTGTATTGATAGCTCCTTAGTAATATCTATGGAACCACATTTAAGATAGGATAATTCTAAAGCTTTATTGTTAGGGTCAGTGTGAGTATCTCAATATAAACATAGATATGTGATTAAGAACTTTTCTAAAACTTAGTAGAGAAGTGAGCAAGATATCTGAGGCTTAGAGAAGTTGACCAACTTGCTAATGCTCATCTAACTCATCAGAGAGAACATAAGAAAACATTCCTTATTTATTCCCAGGCTATTATGGCATACTTTTTTGTTTATACACATACACAAGCACATACACCCACAACACTCAAGTACTAGAAATCACTAGAAAATTAAAAGTTAACTTTAATACAAAATGTAATATGCAATATGAAGCATGTTTGTCCCTTTTCCAGAACTTGAAATATTTTGGGGCTATCAAGTTTGGGGAGAAAAAGTTAAAGTAGCTCTCTTTTCAGTCATTTTCAGTCTTCTATACATATCCAAATGATACTTATGTGAAAAGAATTAAGGGATCAGCTCCTGGGGTAAATAGTAGTTTGAGATGAGATGATTTTTATTTAAATTTGTCTCATTAAATACTTCCCAATTATGTGTAATGATTTTGTAACATTCTTTTTAAAATAAAAATGAGTTTCAAATTATTATTCCCCCTCCTATCATTCTCAAACCTTTTGAGAAGGCAGATAGTGTAGTATTGATTATCCATGCAAATCATGCAAAACATATTTCTATGTTAGTTGTATTACAAAACGCATACACACACAAATGGAATAAAGTGATAAAAGAAGAGAAAGTAAAAAAAAATAGGAGATACCTAGTTTTCCAGAGCTAAAGTCCAGCAACCAACCCTGAGTTTGGCATGACAACAAGCCTTTGTGCTCACCTTCTGGATAAACACTGCTACAATTAAATCACAGGACTGATGGTCCCTGAGCTCAGGCAAACACCAAAAGAGACATCAAGCCTTGCTATGAGTGAACTTTTTGTCACTGGAAAACTTTGCCACACTGTTGCTGTTATGCTTCACTGCTGTTCTTATACTACACTGTTTGGTCCTTTGCATAGTCACAAATATATAAATCAAGATTTAGCCCCACTTCTTTGGGTACCCCAGTAGTATAGGACCCAAGCACAAGAACTTAATTTCCCTCCTTGCTTTCAAGCCATTATCCTGAGCATAGAAAGTGTTCTTCCATCTTACTCTCTGCACACTTGTTGCTGCCTGTTCTGTTTGGCACTGGCCGCCACAGACCAAGAGGTTCAGTTCAGTTGACAACTTCAACCTGCATTCATAGTTCATCAGTAATCTTTCTGGAGTTGGGTCACATTTTTCAACACGGGTCCTTTGGAACTGTCTTGAATCACTGTCTTGATCAGAGTATCTGGGTCTTTCACGGTTGATCATCCTTACAACATACTGTGTACATTTTCCTGGTTCTGCTCACTTCACTTTGCATCAGTTCATGTAAGTCTTCCCAAATTTTCTTAAACCATCCTGCTCATCATTTCTTATAGCACAATAGCATCCCATTACAATCATATACCACAACCTCTTGATTTCCAAATCTTTGCCATCCAACACACACATGTGTGTATGTAGATGTATGTATATATATATATATGCATGTATGTACACACATGTATATATGTGTATGTACAGGTGAAGAGATGTATACATGCACATATATGCATGTATATAAGTGTGAGCACATGTATGTGCATATATATGTATTATAGATGTATAGATGTATATGTGCAAATGTATATACACATATACATAATGCATAAATACATATATATATATAAGTAAAAATAGTTCCTTTGCCCTTTTATTTGATATCTTTGGGATGCAGACTTGCTAGTGATACTTTTGGATCAAAGGGTATGCACAGTTTTATAACCTTTTGGACATTCTACCAAATTGTCCTCCAGATTGGCTGGGCTAGTTCAGGGTCTCCTTTTTTCACACCCCCTCATTTATCATTTTCTTTTTCTGACATGGTAGCCAGTCTGATAGGTGTGAAGTTGTATCTCATGGTTATTTTAATTTGGATTTATGTAAGCTACAGTGATCTAGAACACTTTTTTTAATGGAACTATTAATAGCATTAAATTTTTCTTCTGAAAATTACCCATTACCATGATCCCATTGATCTTTTCTTTGGACATAAACTTTTCCCTCACCCATAAATCTGACTTTCATTTTACCATGCTTCTCTAATTTATTTTTGATATCACCCTTCGTTTATCCATTTTTACTTAATCTTAATATTCTGTGTGAGATATTGGTATGTATCTAATTATTTTCTGCCAAACTCCTTTCCAGCTTTTCCAGCACTTTTTTTTTCAAAAGGTGAATTCCTACCCCAAAGTCTTAGATATTGAGTAATCGCAAATTCTTTGTTGAGTTAGAGGGGTGCCTACTCCAAGCATGTGAAAGCCTCCTCAGACAAATGGACATATGAGAACAATTTGTTCCAACAGGCATAAAGGCAGTTGTACCATGTGCTGTGGAGTGCTTAGATTTTGATTAGACATCTGAGATACCAACTTGTCTACTGCATTCTGAGTCATCACCAGTTTTCTAGACTTTTTCTTGACACTGGACTTTGATGACTCTGGAAGAGAGAGTAGTAGCTTGATTGGTACAGCACTGAATAAGTAAACTATTTTAGGTAGAAGTGTCATGTTATGTTGGCTCAATCTACCCATGATCAATAAATATTTTTTTTCCTAACTGCTTAGAGCTGACTTTATTTGTGTGAAAAGTGTTCTGTAATTGTGTTCATATAGTTCCTATATTTGTCTTGGTATTTAAACTCACAAGAATTTTATATTATCTGCAGTTATTTTAAATAGAATTTCTCTTTCTATTTTTTTCCTGCTGGTCCTTGTTGATAATACATAGAAATTATCATAATTTTTTTGTGAGTTTATTTTATATTCTGCAACTTTACTAAAGATAATTATTTCAACAAGATTTTTTAATTGATTCTCTAGGATTTCTAAGTAAATCATAATATCATCTTTACATCAGAATATCATCTTCAAAGAGTGACAGTTTTTTTTCCTTGGTGCTTAATTTTATTCCTTCAATTTATTTTTCTTGTCTTATTGCTGTAACTGGCATTTCTATTACAATATTGAATAATAGGGGTGATATCAGATATTGTCACTTCACTCCTGATCCTTTTGTGAAGTCTTCCAGTTTAATCTTCATTAGAGAAAATGCTTGCTCTTTGTTTTAAGTATATATTACTTAACATTTAAAAAATGTCTCTATTGATTCCTATCTTTTCTAGTGATTTTTTAAAATAGGAATCAAGGTTTCATTTTGTAAAAACAAAAACAAAAAAAACCTCAACTATTTCTGTAACTATTGATACAATTATGTCATTTTTGTTATTTTTGTTGATATTGCCAATTGTCCTCATAGTTTTCCTAATATTGAACTGGCCCTGTGTTTCTAGTATAGGTCTTACCTCATCATACTATACGATCTTTGTGACATATTGTTGCAATCTCCTTGTTAGGTTTTTATTTAATATTTTTGTATTAATATGCACTAAAGCAATTGGCCTATAATTTTCTTTGTTTTTGCTCTCCCTGGTTTAGGTATTAAATCAATATCTATATCTATATCTATACATGTGTGTGTATGTGTATGCATATCTATCTATCTATAAATAAAATGAATTTGGTAGGATTCCTTCTTTACCTATTTTGGGATTGTTCCTTGAAAGTTTGTTAGAATTTACTTGAAGGTCTATTTGGCCCTGGGGATTTTTCCTTAGACAGTTGATATATGACTTGATCATTTTCTCTTTCTAAGCTATTGCTATTTAAATAATCTAGTTCTTCCTCTTTCAAACAGGTTTGATTTTCTCTTTTGTACATATTCAACCATTTTATTTAGATGATCAGTTTTAGTCATAATTGGGCAAAAATAATTTCTAATAATTATTTGAAATTATTTGATGTTGATTTTATTCATTGATGTTGTATTCATTTTTATATGGGTTATTTGCTTTTCCTTATTTAAATTAATTTAACCAATATTTTATTTGTTTTATTACTTTTTCATAAAATCAGCTCCTAGTTCAGTTTAATTTTTTTTTTGCTTCATATGTTTTATTGATTTCTCCTTTAACTTTCAGGATTTTCATTTTGTCCTTTAATTGGAAATGTATAATTTGTTATTTTTCCATTGTTATTGCATGTTTAATTCATGCTGTAGTCTTCTTTCTCATTTTTATTGATATACATTTTTAGAAATATGAATTTTTTCTAAGTACAGCTTTAGCTACATACTACAATTTTAATGTTTCATTGTTGTCATTCTCTTTATTGAAATTTATCAATTGTCTCTGTAATTATTTCTATGCATTTTTTAAATTACTGATCCACTCAGTCTTTAGAATTCTAAAGGTATTATTTAATTGTCAATTGCTTTTAATTTATACTTCCATGACTTTATTGTACATCATTTTTATTGTATTATGTTTTGAAAAGAATTTTTTTATGCTTTTCTGCATTTGGTTGTGAAGTTTTATGCATTAACACATGTTAAATTTTTGTGAAAGTGAGTGTACAACTGAGAAAAAATATATACTCCTTTCTATTACCATTCAGTTTTCTCCAGAGTTCTACCATATCTAACTTTTGTAAGATTTTATTTATCTTAATTTCTTTCTTATTTATTTGTGTTTAGGTTCATTTAGTTCTGAAAGAGGAAACCTGAAATCCCTGTTACAACAATTTTGCTATTTTCTCTTGTAATCCATTTAACTTTTAAGAATTTGTATGCCATGCCATTTGATGTATATATGTTTACTATTTATGTCACTTCAATGTATATGTTGCCTATTAGCAAGATTTAGTTTCTCTGATTATCCTTTTTCATTAGGTATATTTTTACTTTGGCTTTGTCTGAGATTATGATCGTTACCTCTGATTTTTTTTTCACTTCAGCCAAAGCATAACAGAATTTATTTCAGGCACTCAGTTTAATTTTTTTGCATATGTCTCTATTTTCAGTGAATTTCTTGTAAACAACATAAAATTGGATTCTGGCTTATAAGAATTCTGCTGTCTGCTTTTGTTTTATGGGAGAGTTCATCCCATTCACGTTCACAATTATAATTACTATGTCTTCCGTTCCATCTTATTTATGTCTATTTATCCTTCAACTTTTTTTCCTTTCCTCTCCGTCTACCATTTCCCTCTCTACTATAAACCTCTTCCTTGTGTGCTTCTTTTATTTTAGGAAATTCTCCTCATTTATCCTCTCCCTCCTTTATTCTCCAGGGATTCTCTTTTCCTTCCTCTTCCATTTTTTTAACATTCCAATATAACCAAATAGCTCCTGCACTTCTTTCCCTGGAGAATCATTTTATCTGAGCTAATAATGATGAAGTTCTTTAAAAATTACGTCCATCATTTTCCAGTATATAGATATAAACAGTTCAACTTCATTGAGTCCCTTATGATTTCTCTTTCTGGTTTCTCTCTCTTTCTCTGTCTCTCTGTCTCTGTCTCTCTTTACATTTATATTGTGTCCTTTATTTGAAAAACCTTTTTTATATTCAACTTTCTTTCTTTTCATCAAGATTGCTTGAAAGCCTTCTAGTTCATTAAATATCTCCCTTTCCTCCAAGAATTAAAATCAGTTTTGTTGGATAGGTTATTCTTGAATGCAATTCTAGTTCTTTGCATTCTGGAATACTATATTCCAAGTCTTCTGTTTTTTAATAAGGTAACCACTAAATGTTATGTGATCCTGATTGTGACTCCATGATATTTTATGGTTTCTTTCTAACTAGTTGAAGTATTTTTTTCTCTTTTTCCTGGGATCTCTGGCATTGTTGTAACATTTCTGATCGATAATTTTCATTTTGTTATCTCTTTCATGTGGTGATTTTTTTAAAATGTTAGATTTTTAAGTTTCATTTTTACCAAAATTCTGTTTCTAAGGTAGCAGAATACTTTTCCTTTATAATTTTTGGAAATATGATGTCTATGCTCTTTCTTTGACCAAAGTTTTTGGATGTTCAATAATTTTTAAATTATCTTCAATCTATTTTCTAAATCACTTGATTTTCCACTGAGATGTTTCAAATGTTCTCCTTTTATTATTCTTGGTACTTTTATTTTATTTTTATGTTTCAAATCATTATTGCCTTCTATTTTTCCAGTTCGAATGTTTAATTGAATTATTGTCTTCATTTAGAATTTGTACTTCTCTTTCCATTTGTTCAATTCTGTTGTTTAAGGTCTTATTTTTTTTTTTAAATAAATTTATTTAACTTTTTACATTCATTTTCACAAGGTTTTGGGTTCCAAAATTTTCTCCCCATTAGT
>JAQQSK010017647.1:0-10057 GCA_028658325.1 Potorous gilbertii | reverse complement strand
AGAAAGGAAGAAAGGGAGGAAGGAAGGAAGGAAGGAAGGAAGATGATTATTCCCATGACTATCCCATTTCACATTTGAGGAAACTAAGGCAGACAGGTTAAGTTACTTGTCCAGTATCACACAGCTACTAAATGGCTGGGGTCAAATCTGAACTCAGATCTTTCTAACTCCTGGTCCAGCACTCTCTCCACTTCAACATCTAGGTACCCGTAGATGGGAGGAAAAAAGGAGAAAAGAAAGGAAAATGGAATAACAGGGGCAACTATCAGGGAAAAAGAAACTGGAATGTGGAGTCCAAAAACCTTAGTCTGAGAGTGCAGTCTGTCATTTAACTGTGTGATCTTGAAAAAGCCACTTTGACAAGAATACCTCCATTCCTCTAGATCTTCACAGTTGGCAAAGCACATCTCTCACAACCCCTTCAGGTAGACAGACTGTTATCACCCCCATCTAGCATGTGGAAACCACAGGTCGGAGAAAGGCAGCGACTTGCTCAGGGTCTCAAACTCAGTCTTGTTGGTCCAAGGTCAGTGTTCCTTCCACTGAAGCCCGGTTTGGTGGCTATAAAAGAAACACTTTGTAATTTGTAGTACATGTATTATTATTAATATTATCTATTTATTTATTACGATATTTAGATTATTTATTACAATGATTACAAACCATGTGATCAGAGGGAGTCATCAATCAGGCCTTTCCCATCTGGCTCACCTTCTTCATTTTGTACAGAAAGGAACTGAAGCCCAGAGGATTTCAGGGATTGGACAAAGGTCACTCAGCAAGGCCATGGCAGAACCCAGGTTTTCTGTGTACTGGCCTCACGCTGCTTGCTCCTTCCTAGGTGGTGCAGTGGTTAGAGCACCAGTGCAGGAGTTAGGAGGACCTGAGCTCAAATCTCACCTCACGCACTTGACACTCACTAGCTCTGTGACCTTGGGCAAGTCACTTAACCCCAAATGCCTCATCCTGAGTCATCTCCAGTCATCCTGATGAATTCACTGAATTCAGATGTCTCTGGAAGAGAAGTGAGGCTGGTGGCCTGCACAACCCTCACTCACTCAAAACAAAGTCAAGTGTAAGTCATGTCATCATTTCTCCGATGGCATGGTCTTCTTCGGCAATGAAGGATGAACACACACACATGCCTGTTCCTTCCAAGAAACTCCATTGCACTGGACTGGTTAACCCCAACTTTTTTTCTTACTCATTCCCTATCCAAGTATCTCAAAAAAAGATCATAGATCCACTTAAATATATGTACATTATGATGACCTTGTGTAAGACACCATACCAGGGACTGTCTTTACACAGACAAAAGCCAAGTTTTTGTCCTTAAAGAATTTATATTCTATATACACAGGTACATATAGTAAGTATAAGAAGAAATGAGTAAAACATAGTCAAATAAAAGGTACAAAGCAATTCTAAGAGGAAAGCTAATAAGTAAGGCAATCAGGAAAGGCTTCAGGTAGTTAATGGTACCTGAAGTGATTTGATGAATTTTGCTGAGTCTCAGTGCTTTCATCTATAAAATGGGGGTGATAATGTCTATAACACCTCCTTCCTAAGACTGTTGTGGAAACCAAATCTGATCATGAATGTGCAGCATTGTGTGAATATTAATCCTTATCATTGCCCAAGAAGAAAAAAGACAACAAAATGGGAAGTAAAATGTTCCCAATTCAAATCCATGTAATTCAGTAAATAATTCATGTGTCTACAGGGAATGACTGAGAGTTTACCACAGAAAACCCAACCTGAGGATGTTAAAAAAAAATGGTAAGCATTTTGAAAACGTGTCACTATACAATTTCACTGACTGACACCAGAGGAAAGCAAAAGATTTTGCTCCTAAGATGGTAATTTCTCAAGGGAAGAGCAATTCAGATTTTAAAGCAAAGGTAATGCTGTCAAAAGCTCCTATGTCCACAAGCTCCTATGCTCACAACTTGAGTAGGATCAGTAGTGCCCTTTTAATGACATTAGGTTCTGTTGTTCTAGGACTTTATGACCCTGACTGCCCATGAATAGAAGGAGAGTCTGTCTTTAATCAAATAATTTCATATCTTTAAACAACCACCCTTGAGATGAGAAAAGGAATGACCTCAGAGGATGGAACTAGGAGCAATGAATGACAGTTATTTCCAAACTACTAGAATTACCCATTAAAGGAAAAGGAGGTCATGTGAGACAATGAGTTCCCTGTCAAGTAGAGGCTTGTGAATGTTCAGAGACGTAGAATGTCAGGAAGGGACCTTAAATATCCTTTAGTACAGCTCTCATTTATAAGAGAGGGAAACTGAGGACCCAAACAACTTAACCACACAATGAGGTGAGGGGGTGGAAGTATTCGATCCAAGATTAGATGATGCCTTGTTGGGAGTTTGTTACAGAGATGGACAGAAATCAAAAGGAGACTTGATTCTGAGGATTAGGTGCTCTGAAATCCATTCCAACTCCAAGATTCCACAATATTTGCAATTACTAAGCTGTGCTTTATATTTTACAGTTGGAAGATAGAAATCTCATACATGTACTTAAGGAGATAAGAGGAGGTCACATGAGAGAAATAATGACGTTTGAAATAATTTCCTTTTTCCTTATAAAACACTCCTTGGGAACCAGCAAACACAATTCTTGACCAAACCATTACAAAATCAAGCACATCTAACTTGACTAATTTACTTTAGATTAAGTATTCAATATTTATGAAGTTCATACTATATATATTTGATGCACTATAGCAGGTAGTGAAAGAAATACAAAAATAAACAGAATGGATCACAGGACTTAGAACTAGAAAGGATCTCAGAGGACATCTAATAGCGCCTTTCCTCAAAAGACTAAGCAACTTGCTTAAAGTCTCACAGCCCAGAAGCATCGGAGGAAGATTTGGACCCAGATCTTCCAGCACCCAGATCTGTGCTGCTTCCAGCCTCTGACCTCAGAGCTTAGTCTAGGAGGGTGAGAAGACATAGACAGGACTGTCCTAATTAGTACCAATAAGGCATTCCACAAGATGGCCAAATTATTCAAAGTGATGTTGCATGTTACCATTGGACTGGGACCAATTACTCATATAATTTTAACCAGGGGTGTGCTGGTAAATATTTAACTACCTACTCTCTGGGAGAAAAAAAAATGTACCACACACTTTTAAATTTAATCTGAATGATTTGTCTTAAGTCAAGATAGTCCACAAAACAATAAATCAAGTCTTGATTCATAGTTTGTCAATTTCCAAGGCATAAACATTCACAGTGAAAACTGAACAATACTTTATGTGCCAGCTCCAGTGTATCCCTGCTGTAATTCCTAATAGTATGAATTTGGATGCATACAACCACTTCATGTTCGTTATTGTGGTTCAGGCATTTCAGTTATGTCCAACTCTCTGTGACCCCATGTGGGGTTTTCTTGGCAAATAAATAAAGATCCTGGAATGGTTTGCCATTTATTTCTCCAGTTCATTTTACAGATGAGGAAACTGAGGCAGAGTTAAGTGATTTGCCCAGGATCATACAGCTAGTATGTCTGAGAATGGATTTGAACAGAGGTGTTTCTGAGTCCAGACCAACTGCACCACCTAGCTAACCATTTCATTGGATTCATTATTTACACTCATCAATAAATGCCTAGTTGTAATGTCAACTAGAATATGCTGTTTATTTTTTTCATTTAATAAAGATCTATTTTTCTCTCTCACTCACCTCATTTGGGGAAAAGAAAGAAAGGAAAGGAAAACCATTATAAAAAGAGGCATAATCAAGCAAAACAAATTCCCCCATTGGCCATCTCCAAAAAAATGTCTCATTCTTCCCCTTGGATCCATCTTCTCTCTGTCACAAAGTGGGTAATTTGCTAAGTTGAAAAGAGGAATTTTAAGTACTTCAAAATCAAATAAAGAATAAATCATTTCCATTTGAAGGAACCAGGAAAGGCTACATGAAGGAAGTGGCACTCAAGCTGAGATATCAGCCAAAGGGTGGGAGATGATGGGAAGGGACTTACCCAAGATTTCCTAGGAAGTAGCAAAACTGGAAGTAGACCTAGGCCCCCCACTTCCAGATCCAGCCTTCTTTCTGCTGCTATATACCACTGTGAGTCTTCTGCAAGGCACCTTTTTGTCTACTGTGAAAGACAGCATCAAAATGCCATGTCCATTCAACTGGAGAAATCAGACATGTTCTTAGAAAATATTTCTAAACTCCTACATTGAGCAAATTACAGCCTCTCTGGGGATTGATTTTCTCATCTTTAAAATGTAGGAGTTGGACTAGAGGACCTCTACAATCCATTCTAGCTCTAAGTCTGTGTTCCTATAACCCCAGGTATCCCATGGTCCAAGATGTAGGAGTACTGTCCACTTGAAAGCAGTGGAGAGATAATTCTTGTCCACTTGGGAGCAGAGGAAAGCCATGGACAGGTGGGAACCAGTTCTTGGAGCAGAAGATGCTAACAGGAAAGATACTCAGAAATAGTGTTCATCTAAGCCAATGGATAATAGTCTTGTTCTTACCTTTTTGGGGGCTATGGGCTCCTTGAGCAGTCCAGTAAAGCCTATGAGCCCCTTCTCAGAATAATGTTTTTAAATGCATAAAATAAAATACATAGAATTATAAAAAGAAATATTTATATTCAAAGAGGATCATCAGCATTAAAAAAAAAGTTCATAGGACCCAGATTAAAAATCACTGCTCTAGATTAACCCTCTCTTTTATAAATGAGAAAATAAAGATCAAGGGAAGGTGAGTGGTTTGGCCAAAATTACATAGATAGTAAGTGGAAGAGCCAGGATAAGAACCCAGTTCTACTTACTTCTAGACCCTTGATTTTTCCTCCATCACAATGTCTTTCTTGATGGCAGCAGAGGTATAGAATTTATTTTTCTAATGTATTTTTATTTTGTTAAAGAGTTAGGTTTGAATCTTGACTGACATCTATTAGCAATGTGACCATGAGCAAATACTTCCCAATTACATGTAAAAAAAGTTAACATCCATTAAAAAAAAAAGAATTTTAAATCAGAGGTTTAAAATTTACAATTCTGTACCTGATCAACAATGGTGGTAGACATTATAGAAAAATGAGTAGGAGACAGGTAGATAAAGAAGACTCTGGGGTAAATAAG
Organism: Potorous gilbertii; assembly: GCA_028658325.1. Classification (NCBI taxonomy): domain Eukaryota; kingdom Metazoa; phylum Chordata; class Mammalia; order Diprotodontia; family Potoroidae; genus Potorous; species Potorous gilbertii. The sequence goes on along the minus strand of JAQQSK010017647.1, from coordinate 4,926 downwards.
GAGGAGTGAGATCAATTAATCACCTGTTATTTAGTAAGCATCCACTATATGCCAGAGTTGAGGAAACAAGGAGAAAAAAATGAAGCACCCCTTATTCCCAGGAAGCTTATATTCTAACGGATGTAGGAACAGCAAGGCCGATAATAAGCTGGGACCACTCAGGAATATCTTTCAAAAAATCCAAGACTAGTCCCAAAAATCGTAAGTTAACTGGAAGGACAAAACCAGAATTTGGAAGGGTGAGAGCTTGAGCCAAACTCAAATCTTAACAAGTCAGTCACATCTCAAGGTCATACAAAGACCAAAGGGTTGGTCCAGAATACTTCACCAATGACAGGTCTAACTCCTCAACAATAGAAATCCACTGGCTGAAATTGAAGGGCCCTTCAGAAGGCCCTGCCAGTTGAGGTCTTGACCAAAGAAAATTCTGCAATCAGCCCAACAAAGTGAGAAGAGTTTCTGCACCTTACATTTCTGATTACAAATATTCACGCAGTTTTATCTTACACCACCAGGTATAGTCAAGCGGTTCATGAATAAAGATGGAAAGAATAGCACAGAAGGGAGATAAAGGCTTGCGGTTCCCATTCCTGCAGCAACCCAAGCTGTAATTATCTTGCTGCAAGAATTAGTTGATGCACTTGAAGGTCAGAAATATAGATCATTAGATTAAATTAGGGGAGTAAATCAGGACACAGCACTCTGATCATCACTTCCTTTCATTCTCATGGCTGGTCTTCTGAAAACAAACATCTTTCTATCTTAAGATTTTTGAAATAGAAGGGAACCTCCTGACTAATGAATCTCTGCTTCTGTGATACCAGAACAAAGGAAGGTAGGCTTCCCCTAGAAAAAGTTCCCCATGTTCTAATGCTTTCCAAGTCCAGCAGTTGACCCATCATACCATATTATGTCTCATGAATCACTTTTACATTTACTGTAGTTGAGTAAACATAGATGATCTCTAAGTTAATTTTCTTATAAAACTCATGAATTATCAGGGTTGATGATTTATGATTGTATCAGAAGGGAGGGTTAGACTAAAACTGAAATTCTTAAGAGACCTAGAATGAATCTCCAATGTCTAGATCAATTTTGACCTGAATAGTGAAGTCCCTGCTCCTTTACAAAGCTTTCAATGAATAGTTACCTATTTTCTTTTCAAATACTTGCAGTGATAGAAATCTCCCTCTCTTCAAAGATATCTTATTCCATAAATTTCCAAGTTCTATTGGGAATATTTTAATGGGCATTACAAATTGTTTAGAGGTCAGATCTTATTTTGAACCAAAATCTATCTGCCTGTTACTTCTGCATTGTGATGTGATGGGGAGAGGGAAACCACTGAATATTGAGTCAAAAGAGCCCTGGGTTTGAATCTCAACTCTGACATCTACTAGCAATGTGACCATGGACAAAACATGGAACCTGTAGGAGTTTCAATTTCCTCTTCTGTGACATGAGGGTAGTAATAGCAGTGACCTCACAGGGATATTTTGAGTATCAAATGAAATAAAACATATTAAGAATTTCAAAACAAAATTTTTGTAAAAGTATCATTTCTCTCACTCCCTGTCCTCAGTTTGGTCCTCTGGGGCCAAACAAAACCATTCTTAGCCCTCTTCCACATGATATCCCTTCAGATAGGTGGCATGGTGCAGAGGGCTAAAGCTGGACCTAGGTCAGGAAGACCTTGAGTTCAAATCCTGCCTCAGGAACATACTAGAGTATGACCCTAGGCAAGTCACTTAACCATAATCTGCTTTGATTTCCTCTTCTGTAAAATTGGAATAGTAATAGTACCTACCTCCCAGGATAAAATTAGATCATATTTGTAAAGTATTTTATGGAATTTACAGAAATAAATGCTAGCTATTATGATGTGGATGCTATACTAACCTTTCCTCTTCCTCTCCTCCAACAATTCTTTGCTTCAGGATAATCACCTCTAGGTTCTCCCAATAGTCCTACTATGACATGGTTTCTAGCTTCTATTCATTAGGATTATTTTTTCTCAATGGGATCCTAGAATCTCCTAAAGCACAACCTAAAAAACTATCAGAGCACTTAGCAGGATGCTTGATGGCCCTCCTAGTACATCTTCCTGGACTCCCTTTGGGAGTACCTTGGGAACTGATGATCTGGCTGACTAAACTAAGCCAGGAAAAACAGCTTTCTCAACTCTACCCAAAAATCAAGGTTAAGAATGCAAAGAGATTCCAGCTACAACAGCCACAAAGAATCTGTCATCCTAAAGCTGTTAAATAGCACATGGAGGTTAGAGTTCAGTGTAGTATCACAGAAGGACAATTAACTTTGGGAGTCCAAAGGACCTGGGTTCCAATTCTGGTTCTGCTTCGTACTGGTTATGTGAACTTGGACAAATACTTGGCTTCCTAGGTCTCAGTTTCTTCATGGGTAACGTGAAGACTGGCTGTTGTCTAAGATCCTCTTCAGTTTGGACAGTTTCTGGATTCCATGAACTATGATGTGTTAGTGTTAACTGACATTCTCCAACTGATAAATCAAAATAAATGGGGCTGGAATTTAATATATCATTCTATGCTGCCAAATGGGGAAAGAAGTGGTAAGTACAAAGAAATTGTCTTCAGGGGGAAAAAATCAGCTGCAGAAAGAGAGAGGTGGGAGGGAAGGGAATAAGGAGTCACTGAAGTCATAAGGCAGGTAATAAAATGCCAGCAAACACTAGTGACAGGGCCGATGGAGATCCATTTCTGTGATATGTAGAGACTCTTGGAAAAACATAATCAGACACAAAAGGAGAGTACTGAATAATAAGGGCCCACGTTTCTACAGTACCCGGTGGCTTCTTTACAAAGTGATGGCCATGACAGATGGCCCAGTAAACTGCCTTGGCACTTACTAGCTGTGTGACCCTAGACAAGTCAGGTTAGTTCTTTGAGACCTATATTCCTCATTTGTAAAAAGAGGTTAATAATGCTTTCCCTCTCTACCCGCAATGGAATATTTAAAGAAAAATGTCTGGCAAATCTTGGAGTAATTAGAAAAATAGGAGACAGTGATTGAACCTGAGATTTCACAGTATAAGGGACTCATAAGTGAGAAAACTCCCCTTAACCACATAGGCTGACAAATTCTCTACCACTTACAATCTTAGAGATGTGCTAGAACCATAGCAGAAAGCTCAAATAAACAAACAGCCATTAAGTCATATGTAAGGATCCCTGTAGTCTGCATATTAACTCAGAAAACCAGACACGTTTATATATTTAGTTTTCTATTAATACATCATCAGCACATTCAAATCAGATCAGAACCACATTTTTAATCTAGTTTCAGTCATGCTTGGGGATGCTTTGGGCCATCAATAGGTGTTGGACACCTCTGGCCTAAAGCACAGAGAGAAGATGGGTTACACAACCAGAATGTGTTCACATGTCAGCCTTCTATCTACGACAACAAGTTGCTCATTTTTTTTTATGTGAGCTATTATTAATTTCATTTCCTGGAGTTCTATGTCCATAGAATTATGAAGAGTCAGACATGACTAAACAACAACTATTATTTTCTCTTAAGAACCCACTGAGGTTGGGGAAGCAGGTGCTATGACCCTCATTTTACAGCAAAAGAAACTGAGGCCAAAGAAGGAAGTAGCTTACACTGTAGTATACAGGTTTTAGAGAAGCAGAAACTCGAATTCAGGTCTCCTGCCTTCAATTGCATTGATCTTTTCCACGTTGGGAGGATGGGGATGAGTGTGTCTGAAATAATCATGTGACTGAGGGAGGATTTTTTTTCTACCGAATAAACTTGTAAATCACGGTCTTTACTCCAATGAAATTTGGACACCAAAGCATGCCTTACGCCCACTCTCCTTCTACACCCATTTCATTTGTTCATTGGGGTCATCATTCATACAAAGATGGGACCAGCCAAACACTTCCCTAACCACATTCAACAATCACCTCCTTATAAGCACCCAGGTGATATTTTATACCTTAGAAAGAACTTTCTTCAATATGTCCCTATCTGATGCCCACAGTAGCTCTGAAATCAATAGGCAGATATTATTGTACCCATTTGAATGATGAGAAAAATGAAGACAGAGGTCATATGATTTGTCCAAACTAACTACCAATTAGTATCAAAGTCAACACTTAGAGCCTAGCTCTCCTGACTTAGTTCAGTGCTTTTCCCCACTATACCTGGCTTACAGAGAATGGGTTTTCATATCTGTCTTAGGATGTTAGGACCTTGAACATCTGTTTTAGTAACATACCTCCCCCTTTATTTTGGGAAAGGGGAAAGGTCCATTCCTATGATTTCATTGGTGCAAATAACTTGCAGTGAGGAAACTCTCTCTTCCAATTCAAGCCACAAGGGCTTGCCTATTTGTAGTCTTAGAGGTTTGCCTGAGACATTAAGAGTTTATAAGTGCCTACAATACAGAAAAGTAGGGGAAAAGGGGATAAGCAGGGTGGAGGGGATGATGGAAGGGAGGGTAAATGGGAGGAGGGAGCAATTAGAAGTAAACACTCTTGGGGAGGGACAAGGTCAAAAGAGAGAATAGAAGAAATGGGGGGCAGGATAGGATGGAGGGAAATATAGGTAGTCTTACACAACACGACTACTATGGAAGTCATTTGCAAAACTACACATATGTAGCCTATATTGAATTGCTTGCCTTCTCAGTGGGGATAGGTGGGGAGGGAGGAAAGAAGAGAAGTTAGAACTCAAAGTTTTAGGAACAACTGTTGAGTATTGTTCCTGAATACAACTGAGAAATAAGAAATACAGGTAATGGGATATAGAAATTCATCTTGCTCTACAGGACTAAAGAGAAGATGGGGATAAGGGAAGAGAGGAATGTTAGAAGGAAGGGCAGATTGGTGAAAGGGACAATCAGAATGCTTGGTGTTTTGGGGTGGGGGAGGGGAGAAATGG
>JAQQSK010017646.1:0-10057 GCA_028658325.1 Potorous gilbertii | reverse complement strand
TATATGTCGAACCTGTACAGAATTGTATGCTGTCATGGGGAGGGAGGGGGGTAGGGGGGAAGGTGTGGGGGTATAAAATCTTAATTTTAAGGAAGTGATTGTAGAACATTTATAAATAAAATAAAAATTAAAAAAAAAAAAGAAACAACTGGGTAAAAAATACTGGTTTTAGCCAAGAAAATCTGTCTGTATTCCTGAGTACTTGCTGCATGTTCACATTTCTTCTTCATGTGGTTGGCATTTAACTGCTTTCTTTTGTCTTTAAAGTCAAATCAAAATCATCAAGTTACCAAAATCCAAACAAATGGAGGAGACAGTGAGGCTGGTGATTTTACATAGCCCTGCCTCACTTAAATCCAATTCACTTTCAAGTCATAGCACCACCTTCCTGATGTCACGGGTCCTCTTCAAGAATAAAGGACAATCAGCAGTCTGTGAGTAGTAGTAGCTTCCCCACTGGGGACCCGAGTGGTCAGTTCTGGTTGAGCAATGTGGCTCCCTCCTTCCTTCCTCCCTTCCTCCTCTCCCTCTTTTCCCTCTGTCCGCATAGGGAATCATACCCTTAACTGTGGGTGCTCTGCCCAAAAGAATATAAATTTTAATTGCTGAAACTTCACAAGTTACAGGCTAGATTTCTTTTTTTTTTCTCTTCCCTACTTATTTATTCTATCACTTAAAAAAAAGTAGGACAGTTAACTTTTTTGCCCCACGTAGTTTCATTTATGATTTCTTGAAATACAGAACTGGAAAATCAGGCTTTGATAAAGCCCATTGGGATTCAAATGAAGCTAGTTGACTATACCTTGAACCCAAATCACTCTGGCTCTTATGGATTGACCAACAATAGGTCCCAGCCCAAGCTTCACTTGCTTATTGTTTGGATTTGGATCCCTCAGAGTGAGTATGAAATAGCAATTGTTTCTGTTTTGGTCAGAAACCCTGAGGGTCTTCCCCTCCCAGATTAATTTTTTTTTTGACTAGGTAAGAGAAGCCATTTTTTGCCTCATTTTCTTTAACCAGCCTTAATCACTGAATGGGTGTTGCCTCAGTCAAACTAAGACCAGGATTTGTCTTCCACTGTATCTGGGGCCATCTTCAATCATCCTGATCTATATCTTGCCACTGGACCCAGATGATTCCAGAGGAGAGTGAGACTGGTGACTTTGCACAGCCCTGCTTCTCTTAAATTCAATTTATTTGCAAGTCAAGACATCACCTTTCTGGTATCATGGTCCTCTTTGAAGATTAAAGGCAAACAACAATAAAAGACATAGTTTTGCTCGCAGAATTATCAGGCAGCTAAAATGAGCAATTTGTAGTCAGATTCCATGGCATCAAGTCACTTACCTTTAATGTGACAGACTCTCCGGGGATGAGGGGTATGTCTCACTAAAAAACAATTTGCATTTCTGCTCACAGAAGAAGTATCATGGCCAATTAATGGGTCAGGCTGGGATTTGAAGTTGATGTTCATGGTGTCTCTTTTGCTTTCTCCAAGTCAACACCAAACTTCTGGGGCTACACACTCTGGATCAGCCCCATTGGGAAAGGATTTCCATGTTGGATGGATCAGACACTGAAATCACAGAATGACATCAGTCATCATAACTAGAAGATGCATGATATGTCCTCATTCCTTATCTATATTTCTGTTGCTATTCTCTTTCAGTTTGATGACTGATACCCTACATTGTGTGGCACAGGAACGTCACAGTCTCACTTAGCTCTCTGACAATTTCATTGACAATCCTCATCTGAGAAGTAAAATTTCTGGGAAGTTCAGAACAATAAGAACACTTTGCCCTGGGAAATTTGGAAATTTGGAAGGAAAACAGAAATACACGCAATGCTTGTCTCTAAAGCATGCTTTGTAGATTTAGTCAATTTGTAAACAACAATTATATTTTAGTGTTACAGAATCAGAAGGGAAATGATCCAGTGGAAAGAATACCGACTAAAGAAAAAGGACTTATATTTAAATCCTACCTCTGAGGGATATTATCTGTGACTTTGAACATATTACTTAACTTCTTTCTGAACTTCATTGTCCTTATCTAGAACATGAGGATGCTGAACTAGGTGGTTTCTGAGATCTTTTTCATCTATGATGAAAGACCTATGATCCTGTGAATTCATATAACTATTCTGACTTGAAAGGTCATAAAGTCTGATTTTGCCATTTAACAGATGAGTAAATGGAGGTCCAGAAGAATAATTTATGTTAGTTACCCATTTAGTAAATAGCAGCACCGGAGCTCAAGCTCAGACTTTCCAACTACAAACCCAATGTTCTTTATGTAAAATACCCTGTTTCTTACTTATTTCTTTACGAAATGATGATTTGGGGTATATTATGTTTAAAAGTATGGTTTATTTAGATAATTACAAATTTTTCCAAGTGGCCTTTGTAATGTTTGTGTTGGACCTGGAGCTCCAAGTTTCTGCCTAGCAGAGGATACGTATTGTAGACTATTCCCTAAAGAGAACTAGACATCAATGCATGCTGTTCAAATTCCTGAAATATGTCTCAGGTATATGAGTTGTTTTTGTTTTTTTGTAAATTCATGTGTCTGCTAAGTTTTTGTAATTGTATGTCTATTTTCCTCCGTTGTGTGCATTAATGGGAGAATGTAAGCCTAGTTTAGTGGACAGCTATATTTTTATTATTCTGTTTTTGCTTTCTTCTGAGTAAATGTAATTATAATTGCTTCTGCCTTATTGTTTAGTTTTTAAAAGTTAATGATGTCAATGGTTGGAGGCTCAGGAGCTACAGGGACAAGTAGTACACACCAACTTTACCTCAAAAATTCAAGAGGCATAGTCTCTGGTAAATTAATCAGTTTATTAATCATGCTCCATAGAATTAACAAAAGGGTCAGTTGTACTCTTGAATGCCAGAAACCCCTCATGAAATCCACTCAATGCTTATATGCCTTTGGAGGAGTAGGTATTGCTGAGGGTGGAAATCAGCTCTGATTGGTTAACAATTAATGAGAAGAATGAATATTATAATGTGAGGTGGGGTTATTCTAAAGAAGGGCTAGGGAAAGTGATCCTGGTCAGAGAGGCTTATCTATTAGACCCATATTCCCTCATCTATTCTAGGGTAATCTAGATAAAAGGGGAATCCATTTTTACCTAGACTTGTCTGTGTAAAATGGCCTGGAATCTATCAATTCACCTAAACTAAAATTGCCTTACTTTTTGAACAGATCTGAGTGTTCTCTCCCATCATCAAAATTTTACTTTAAAGATTGCCTGAAAACCTTGCAGGGGTTGATTTCTAAATGAGGAGATAGAAAAAGAAAAAACCTTTGGTCCTAATGAACTCTTATTAGGAGAGCTAATCAGACTGGGGTGGGGTTGGGGAACGTTCTGGCACAGAGGGACAGCACAAGGGAGGACAGCACTAGGGTGGGTAATCATTCCAAGGGCCATCTGGTAGCTTTGTCTGCTAGGTGACAGATCCAGGACATAGAGGAGCTGTCTCAGCTCCAAGCACCCTCCCCCATAACTGTGTACAGAGCAAGGATCAAGTTCCAGAAACTTCGCTGATTAGCTCTACATCCAGGAGCAGAGTGACAGCTTGGTTCCAACCTTTAGCCTCCCACATGGAATTACTAGGGCAGAAGACCAAGGACAAAGGAGAGCCAGCCATTCAATCATTCTGAATCCAAAGGACCTCCCAGTGAGCTAACATTGACTGAGTCCAGCAGCAATCTGCTGAAATGCAACCACACACCAACCAACAGACCCCAGCCTGAGTCAGGAGCCTCCTGAGTTCAGACCAGGGAGATAGCAGAAGGACATAAAGAGACAGGTGTCCCTTAGAAATGAGCAGAGGGGAAGTTAGGTGGCACGGTAGATAAAGCACTGGCCCTGGAGTCAGGAGAACTGAGTTCAAATTTGACTTTAGAAACTTACTAGCTAGGTAACCTTGGTCCAGATTCACTTAAAAGAGGAAGAGACAGATCCCTGAGTAATTTTTCCTTTGCAAAGTGGACTCAGAACATGATCAGGACCATTCCTGCAAAAGGTAACATACCAGAACCATCTATCTACTTTGGGGTGTTAGCTTCTTGATGAGAAAGGGAAACGTAATGACAAAGAATCAGGTAATGAGACTGAGAAAATGGGCTTACTTATCTATTGCAGAGGGATTGACAGAGGTAGATGGGAAGGAAACAAGCGTTTATGAAACTCCTCCTCTATGTGAGATGCCATGCTAAGCACTTCACAAATATTTCATTCAATACTCCCAACAACACCGCACAGTAGGTGATAGTATTATCTCAATTTTATATTTGAGGAAACTAAGGCAAACAAAGGCTAAGTGACTTGCCCAGGTCACACAGTTATTAAGTGTCTGAGGCAGGATTCAAATTCAGTTCTTCCTAACTCAAGACCCAGTGTCACCTAGCTGCCTAGACAGGGAATAAAACGAACTCGGGATATTAATTTTAATAAGGACAGAATGGGATATTGGTGGTTGTTTGTTCTCTGTTCTAGAAGAGGACCATGACACCATAACATGCAAGTGAATTGGATTTAAGTGAGGCGGGGCTGGATATATTGGTACCCTCCAAAGGGTCAGGAAACTCAAGTGTATTCCAGTCACGTGGGAACTTCTCTACAGATGATGAAAGAGAACCAAACCCAGAGGCAATACTTTCCATAACCTCATTGTAGAAACTCCAAAGGGAATGGAGACTATTTCCTCCCACAGGAGACTATGATAGCCAGCCTGGGTCATCTACAAGCTCAGAATTGGTGCTATAGGTTATTAATAATCACCTTTTCACAAGCTCAGGAGATCTTGGTAGAAGTACTGGGACCATTTGATCAGTGACCCAGTGTTTAATGCATCAGGAAAAACACAGGGTTACTCATCTTTTCTGGGGAAAGAAGAGATCCTGAATTTCCAGAGTTGTGAGTTGTCTTGGTCACATGCATCTACTACATCTATATTTTATTTGTACCTATTCTCCCCTCAGTAAGTCAATGAATATTTATTAAGTGTCTACTACATGCCAGCACTAAGTGCTATTGACACAAAAGCAAAAGATAGTCCCTACCCTTGAGGAGCTCACAATGGGGGAAAGGCAGTATGTAATAAGAAACTGAAAAGTGAGAGTGAGGGCTGGGAAGGGGCATCTTCTGGTGGGGTGATGATGAGGTCCAGAAGAATGAAGCCAGTTAGGAAATGAGGAGCTGTTTATCCTCAATGTTCTTCTTCAATGGAAGATCTAGGAGGAGCTCTTCACTGTCTACCTTCTCCAATCAGAGGGAGGTAGATGGACCAGTGAGTCCAAAGCAGGGTGGTGATACATCTGTAATATCTAATAACTCTCTTTGAACTTGATGTTTTATGAAGACTACTCATTAAATGGAAGGTGTTAGAAGGTGGTAGCTGTAGTCCCCACCTTATGAAGCATATATATATGTGTGTATATATATATATATATATATATATATACACACATATATGTGTATATATACACACACATAAATATAAAAATATATACATATATGTGTATATATAATACACCCATATAAGTATATATACATATGCATACATATAAACATAAATGAATGAATGAATTTATATATGTATATTATGTATATACATATATATATATATATATGTATACATATACATGTTTATGAAAATGGGACAGGAAAGGTAACCTTCAATTTCTCATCACTTTCCCTACTTCCTTGTCCCCCATCTGTAACTGCAGATTGATTCCCAATTCAGGACACTTCGGGAGTGACTGACTTAGAAGAATCTTCTCTTATGCAAACATGGAGAGTTTAATAGGTTATTGGTGCCCAGAAGTACTCATGCTACCTTTTCCTCTCCCTTGATCAAAGTATATTTCATCTCTGCTGTGCCAAACAGTACCTGCTACTACTGTAATGGGACAGATGTGTGTATATGGGTGTGGGGGGAAAGTTGTGATGGAACTTCAAATTCATTTCTCTATAGAAATGTCAGAAATGGTGGTTAATCTTAGTTCAAATAGTATAAATAGTTCTCTGTTTCCAATTTCTTATGGACAAAAATCTTTTGTGAATTGACCTGGGAACCTAAACGCTATTTATGATATCTTTCTATAGGAAAATACATTCTATATTCCAAGCAACTCACTCTTAAATAGCCTTTTGGACCACAACCCAAAGTTTGTGCAGAGGGGATTTCCTGCATTACTTTTCCCCACTCATGTATAATGTAATTCTAAATAGTTCAAAATGATAAGTGGATGATATTGGGAATATTTAGGAATGTAAAAAGAAATTTCTTGTACAGAGAATGGGTATGAAATATTCTTCCTACAGGATGAATTCTCTTTCCCTCCAATGTAATCACCTTTCAGTAAAGTATGTTCTTTTTAAAGGTGAATTTTTAGGTAGACCTCCTCTCACCTTTTTATGGTGAAATATTTTCACTTTCCTCCCTCTTTAGTTGGAATAAAATCTGTCCCTTTAGATCAGTGACTTAACTGCATCTAACAATTTCCAAAACAGTTTTAATGGGAAAGGAATTTCAAAAAGTACCTGAGGACAATCCTTAAAGCAGAGGGGAATCCCAGTTTGCACTTTTCTTCTGGTCGCTCTATGAAAATAGCCTGAGATTCTTAAATCTTTATGTCTCTCAGAGTTCAGGCTCTTTAAATAGCGGGGGCAGCCCAGAGGCAGCTGCTTCCAGAGAAATATAGGTGTCTCTCAACGAACCGTTCCTTCCAAGTTACCCTTTCGGCTCTCACTGCATAAAGCCTGTTTGGCTCTGTAGTTGAGAGGATATCTTAGCAACAAGCTAACATTCTTTGGGGAGGACACTTAGAACCTCTTTATTTGACATTCTGAGAACCCTCTATCACTTGAAATTCTGAGAACCCTTTGTCACTTGAGACATGGAACATGATAGATAAGCAGTGTGACCTACTGGGTCTTCCCTAAGGATGGTCCTGGGAAATGGCCAGGGGAGGATCTGATGGGTGAGCAGAGCAGAGGTAGTTCCTATGGCTCTGGTGCCCAGGTGCCTTAGCTTGGACAGCTGGAACAAGAGGTCTTTTGTATCAGCTCCCTTGGAACTCATTCCCAGCAATATATCCATACTTTTGAATAAATGGCAGTCACTCCATTATCCTTAGTGAATTCATGGAAGACAAGCAGAGAGATTGTTGACTGAGGAGTGACAAATAGCATCCTCCCCTTTCCCCCAATTAATACTGTCTACCCAGCAGATCTACCATCACTATCAGCTGCAACATTTCATAGGGTCACAGAATGTTAAAGCTGAAACAGATAGGTATTAGGGGTCCTTTAATCCACTCCCCCCCACCCCCCTTAGAGATGGGGAAGCTAGGACCCATAGAGGAAAAACCACCTCACCAAAGGACTCAAATAGATCTTGTGAGTTCATACTGTGTATAGAGTGCTGTGTGAGGGAGAAAGAAAGAAAGAAAGAAAGAAAGAAAGAAAGAAAGAAAGAAAGAAAGAAAGAAAGAAAGAAAGAAAGAGAGAGAGAAAGAAAGAAAGAAAGAAAAGAAAGAAGAGAAGGAAGGAAGGAAAGAAAGGGAAGGAAAGAAAGAAAGGGCAGAGAAAACAAGAAAGAAAAAGAAAGAAACGGAAGGAAGACAAAGAGGGAAGAATGAGAAAAAAGAGTACTTGGAATTCTGATTGAACGCTGGGAATGCAAGGAAGTACGAGACACAATCTCTGCCTTCAAGAGGCTTGCCATCAAGATGAATAAAAACCCGATTTTAATCCTAGTTTAATCCTAGTGATAAATAATACAAGCAGAATAGAGTCATGAAAGAATATGGTGAGAGTATAATGGAGAAATGAAGTGACTGATCACTTAGCAAGATAAGGATCCAGAAGCAGAGACCTGGGGAGAGGAGGGTCCAGAGATTATTCTACCTGAGTAAGGACAGAAATAAGAGAAGGAAACAGGAGAACCTCTCAGGAAGAGCTCAGTCATCAAGGGAATGAGAGGGGACTGTATCTGGGAATACAAGGAGGAGTCAAGTGGGAGCAGGAAAGAAAAGACAGAGAGCAAAGCAGAGAGGACCTGGGCTGGGCTGGATTTAGGGGAGATCACAAAGTCCAGAGGAAGATCACAAAGTCCAGAGGAAGAAAAGCTAACTAAGACTTCCTGCATGGGACAGGTCTTAACTTCTGAACTGGATTATGTAAAGTTTGTATTAAAATCATTTCTCGACTTCAGAAACCTAGGCTTTTAGACTCTAGCAGCTTGGGTGTGTGGTACCATTGATGATTCCTCCTGAGGAAGTCACGACAAGTCATTGTTCTTTCTTCCTTCCTCCTGTGTGGGATGGCTCGGATCCCTACTTAATTAATTACTCAGAGGCCTCTCAAAGTGATGACAGAGAGTTTATTTATTCGATTCTTGAGAAGCAGGGTAGTTCCTGTGCCGGTTCACCTGGAGCAGGAAAAGCCAAAGACAAAGGAGAAGCAATGATATATAGAGACTCTAAGGCAAGTCCCTCCCTCCCCACTGACCATTATCCTTGTTAGCTGAGAATATAATCTTACATTCTAGATGTGAAATCTAGCCAATCCCTTTTGAAATGAAGGCATCAAAGAATTATGTAAGTTTCATCCAATCATTGAGATCCTAATGTACTACAGTTTTATATCCTTATATGGAATTATTCCACTCTAAAAATATTGTAACCTTGAGCCTCTGGGCCTTACCTCACCCCTGGGAGAAGAATTACAATCTGAGAAGTCTTCACTAAACCTATTCCACTCCCTTCCTTCCTTCCTTCCTTCCTTCCTTCCTTCCTTCCTTCCTCCATTTTCCTGGCCATCTTGTTCTTAAACCATAATTGCTTCTGGAAAGGGTGTGTCAATCTACTTCTCCTATGGCTCCATTCACCATCCTTGTAGCTTTCCAAACCAAAATATATTTTTCAGGTCATCACTTTCTTTTAAGTGTTGTGTCCCTCTATTAGAATGTAAATTCCTTGAAGTCAGACTCTCTTCTGCCTTTCTTGTATCCCTAGCACTTAGCATAGTTTCCTGGCATATAGTATGCACTTAACAATGATTATTGACTATTTATATTTAAGAATTTAAAAAGTATGTTTTAAAATCAATGCATTTCTTAATATTCATCCCAAACTTTTTCTTTCTTCCTTCCTTCCTTCCTTCCTTCCTTCCTTCCTTCCTTCCTTCCTTCCTTTCTGCCTTCCCTAGCAATGGAGCTAAATTCTTTGTCCCAGGCACTTTTGGGTTTAATTCTATTTTAATAACTGTATTTCCTGGACATTCAGGCCTGTGTCTCAGAAATCCCTCTTTAGCTTACGACTAGAATGTTTACTTGACTTCCTGCTTAATCCCTCAGTGGGGATCTTGTACCCTCACATTCACTTTAAGGGAAATCTGCTAAAGAAACTCCATAGAACAGTGAATCTAATGCCTTGCCCTACCTATTTGTGGAGATTCAACTTCTTTTTTTTATTCTTTTTTTAATATAAATTTATTTATTTAACTTTTTACATTCATTTTCACAAAATTTTGGTTTCCAAAATTTTCTCCCCTTTTGTCCCCTCCCCTCACCCCAGTACACCGAGCATTCTAATTTCCCCTATCACTAATCTGCCCTCTCTTCTATCATCCCCATTACCTGTATTTCTTATTTCCTAGTAGCAAGAACAATACTCAACAGTTGTTCCTAAAACTTTGAGTTCCAACTTCTCCCCATCCCTCCCTCCCTACCCATTCCCTTTGGGAAGGCAGGCAATTCAATATAGGCCATATCTGTGTAGTTTTGCAAATGACTTCCATAAAAGTCATGTTGTGTAAGACTAACTATATTTCCCTCCATCCTATCCTGCCCCCCATTGCTTCTATTCTCTCTTTTGATCCTGTCTCTCCCCAAGAGTGTTGACTTCAAATTGCTCCCTCCTTCCATTGCCCTCCCTTCCATCATTCCCCCCCCCACCCTGCTTATCTCCTTCTCCCCCAATTTCCTGTATTGTAAGATAGGTTTTCATACCAAAATGATTGTGGATTTTATTCCTTC
>JAQQSK010017645.1:0-10057 GCA_028658325.1 Potorous gilbertii | reverse complement strand
GATTCCTTGAATACTTATTTTGTCCTCTGGTTCTAGAATATCAGGGCAGTTTTCCTTGATAATTTCATGAAGGATGATGTCTAGGCTCTTTTTTTGATCATGGCTCTCAGGTAGTCCCATAAATTTTAAATTGTCTCTCCTGGATCTATTTTCCAGGTCAGTTGTTTTTCCAATGAGATATTTCACATTCTCTTCCATTTTGTCATTCTTTTGGTTTTGTTTTGTGATTTCTTGGTTTGTCCTACAGTCATTAGCTTCCATCTGTTCCATTCTAATTTTGGGAGAACTATTTTCTTCAGTGAACTTTTGAACCTCTTTTTCCATTTGGCTAATTCTGCTTTTGAAAGCATTCTTCTCCTCATTGGCTTTTTGAAACTCTTTTGCCAATTGTTAGCCTATTTTTTGAGGTATTATTTTCTTCAGCATTTTTGGGGGTCTCCTTTAGCAAGGTATTGACCCGTTTTTCATGCTGTTGTTGCATGTCTCTCATTTCTTTTCCCAGTTTTTCCTCCACCTGTCTAACTTGATTTTCAAAATCCTTTTGAGCTCTTCCATTGCCTGAATTCATTGAGTATTTATTTCGGATGTTTGGAATACAGAAGTCTTGACTTCTGTGTCTTTCCTTGATGGCAAACATTGTTCTTCCTCATCAGAAAGAGGAGGAGGAAATATCTGTTCACCAAGAAAGTAACCTTCTATGGTCTTATTTTTTTTCCATTTTCTAGGCATTTTCCCAGCCAGTTATTTGACTTCTGAGATTCCTTTCCATACCCACCTCCCCTCCAGATCTGCCCAGCTAGTGCTTGGGGTCTGAGATTCAAATGCTGCTTTCCAGCCTCAGGCCTTTCAGCAGGGCCAGGGTTGCTATTCAATGTAAGATTAAATTCAGGTGCTCAGGTGGGGGTGGGGCTGCTATTCATTGTGAGATTAAATTTAGCTGTTCAGGTGGCATCAGGGCTGCCCCACGGGGCTCAGTTCCCTCGGGGGTTTACATGGAGACCTTCAACAATTGATCTGGGCTCATGCCTGCTTTGGGAGCCCCTGTCAGCTCCTGCCTCCTGATGGGGCTCGAGTTATGGAGATACCTCGCTCACCTCTCGGCCAGTCAAACAGGCCCTCTCACTGACTGCACCCATGGGTGGAGGGATCCACGTGGCCACTGGAGATTCTCTCCTGGAAGCCCGCCTGGATCCGCTCCTCCCAGGGCCACATGGCCAGGGTAAGGCTGGGCTCCACTCTGGTCCAGTGCGCAACAGAACCCCGGTCTTGGTTTTTCTGGTCTCTCTGGAACAGAAAACTCCTCCACTCTGTCATTCCAGGGCTTCCTCTACTCTAGAACTTGTTGGGAGTTCCTCCTTACAGGTATTTTATAGGCTGTGGGTTCGGGAGCTAGTGTATGTGTGTCTTTCTACTCCGCTATCTTGGCTCCTCCCCCCCGAATCATTTTCAATGATTTTTGAAAGAATGTGAAAACTGGGAGAGATCTTGAAGGGTTGGAGAGCAAGAAAGTAGTGTAAGTACTGAAGCGAGTGAAGAAACACAAGTTCCAGTCTTTCTTTTGATGCTTGCTCTCTGTGTGGTGTTGGGCAAGCCACTTACATTTTCAGTCAATTTCTCCATCTAAAAAAAAAATGGGGGCTGAACTAAATATCCTCTATGATCTCTGAGCTCTAAATCTACAATCATATGATTAAACAAGAGTAAATGCTAATTTTTTAAAAGAAATAATATGGGGTTTTCAAATAATAAGCCGATAAGCTTGATTTTAATTCTGAACAAAATTTGTTAACTAATTATTAAAAGAAGGGTTCCAGAATATTTAGAAAAGAAATTAGTGAGAATAAAGGGATAGTTTAATGAGCGATACATCATGTTACATAATGTCATTTTGGCTTAATTTTACTAGACTGATAAATCAGGGAATGGTATAAAATTTAACTATATTTTTTACAGAGTTATTGTGTTGGTTTTGTTTGTTTTCAAATACTTCTGTTATTCTTGTGGACAAAATGAAAAAACTGATGACTAAACGACAATACAATTAGATGGATTTCAAACTGGTTTAATAGTCTGATGCAAAGAGTAGTCATTAATTAATTATTCCATGTCAACTTTGAAGGAAGTTTCTAGTGGCATATTCTTGGCATCTGTGCTTGGTCCCATAGTGTTTGACCTTTTCATCAGTAACTTGGATAAATGTAAGAACGAACATATTTGTCATGTTGTCAAACCCGAAAAGTATAGCTAACACATTTGATAACAGAGACAGGATTCAAAAAGATTTTTCACAGGTAGAAAACTGAATTGGGTGCTGAGTATATCATAAAGGGATCTGTGTCACTGTGTCTTGGTCCCTGCCTCTATATCTCAGACTCTCTATCTCTTTCTCTGTCTCTGTATCTCTCTGTGTCTTTCTGTGTCTCTGTCTCCATCTCTCTGTCTCTGTCTCTCTGCTTCTGTTTCTCTGTCTCTCTCTTGCCTTTCGGTCTCTCAACTTCTATTTGATCTCTGATAATCTATTTATTGTAAAAATGACCATTGACAGTTTAAGGGGAAATGTGAGAAATATCTGTTATCCAGATATGTAAGGGGTTTAACTGTTTTAAACAATCATCTTTTTGCATAACTGAGAATTTGCCCCTGTAAATGACAAAATAAAATATTTTAAAGTGTTTTGGATGGAAGTCTATTTAAAATGTGTCACATACTTTTAAGCCTCCTTAAATAGAATATTACAAATGCAATTTAACTTTTTCTTGATGCCTCAGGTAATCATCATGAACATCAATTGTGAGTTCTCTGATAGTTCAGCAGTGACCTCAGTGGTCATTAAGCTTTATAGGGTTGTTTTTCATTCTATTGAATGACACAATGCTTTTCTGTCTTTTGAGTTCTAATGAATGCATGTTGTAGCATTTCCCACCCTGCATTTTCCTTCACTATGAGGTTATAAGCTGTCATATCTTGATGTAACTGTCTGCAGAAACTCTTCTTCCCTCTTGTAATTTATGGTATCTGATTATATGGTATGGTTGGAAACCAGATGTCTTAACTTGTTAGAATTGGGCAAAATTAGAGTAAACACAGTCTCAGCTTGGTACAGAAGGACTCTTCTCTGAATCAAGTGCTTAAGTTTTAGTGTATAACTTTGTGACATCTGTTCATGTATCTAAAAGGCTTCTTTTGCTAATTTCTACATTCTTACTTTGGAACCATGTGATGCTGCTATGTTTACTTTTCTTTAATGTTGAAGTTTATATTGTTTTCAATAAATGCAATGAATACACATATTCATTAAAGTATTTTGGTAATACCTTTTTGTGTTGCAAATTTTCCCCCCATAATGCAGTAATAGCAGTCATGGATTAGTTTTCTTGTAAGTGTGGAAATAAGTAGCATAAATAAATAAGTATTTGTAAATAAAAACACCTTCAGGAAATTATATGTCTCAAAAATACATCCCAAACTATCTGCAGATTTTGATACTTCCTATAGTATATGGTTGCTGACATCCAATCAGAATGTTTAGCATTCTTATTACTAATTACGTCGTTCTTGGAGATATAGACTTAATACATCAGAATGTAGAAAAATATGAAGTTGCATAAAAATTCCAAATAAAATCCCTCCATTTTAGCAGAAATAGAAGAATACCCTCTGTAATGTCACCCTGTAGGTGATAAAGTCCTCAAGATTCTCCATTTTAAGTAATGACATCAAGTCTTAAGGTATTGTAGGGTTTAGTGAGATTTATGATTATTAAAAATGTATAGGCCTAGTAGTTCATACAGTAAAAAACCTAAATACCTTATATAGCTAATATATATATATATATATATATATATATAATAAAATATATATATATATATAAAATAATATGTATTTAGGATAGAAATTGCAAGCACTAACATATGTGAAACAATGTTAATGGATACTTAATAGGGCTCAGAATTTAAAAAGAGAAAAAGAATGAACTATGTTACATTTGAGGAAATTGTAGTAGGTGCTTAAGAAATATGTACTGATTATATTAACATTTTTGAAGTTTAACAGTTTAACTCCATCCAAAACTTGGAATCTAGAACCTCAAAATCAAAAGATATCTCACTGGTCATCTATTCTATTGGGTTTATACCTAAATAGAAATTTCATGTACAATATTCCTGATAGCCTTACAACATCCAGATTCTCATAGAATTTTTTCCTGAAGACATTCATCTTAATGGGTGGATAGAGTGGGAGACTTGGAATTAGGAAGACTTGAAGCTGAATACAGACTGAGATAATTGCTGTGTCCCTGAGTATGTCACAGTCTTTCAGACTCAGCTTTCTCATTGGTTAAAGCAAGATGATAAGAATACCTCACTCACAGGGAATGTTGGGCATGGTTGAATGCGATTTTATTTAAAGGATTTTGAACACCTTACATTGCAGTATTAGCTAAATTTCATCATCACCATCATCAAAATAATAAAATCAATATTCGTATCTTGAAAGGAAGTTCATTCCACTTTTGGATGTTTCTATTTGTTAGGAAGTATTTCTTCATAATTATCAGAAACCTTCCTCTCCACAATTTCCATCCATTGCTCTTAGTTTTGTTTTTCTAAAGGAAAAATGGAGCTCCTCTTTTGTAAATGCTTTCAGATAATTATCCTGTTGGACATAAATTTTTATCTATTCTAGGAAAGCATCTCTAAAAATTCATTTGATCATAGATGTATGTCCATAAGGGACCTTTAATGTAATCTAGTGTCAAGTTGCTATTTCATAGAGCAGAAAACTGAAGCCCAAAGTGGTTAACTGGCTCAAGGTTACCCAAGTACCAAATGACATAACTATCATTTGAACCCATGTTCTCTGACTTCATGGACAGTGTTCTTTTCATTTTTTACCATAGCCCTAAAGCTTGAATTTGCATTACTTTACCATCTTGGTCCTTCTGTTCTGAATGTCAGGCAACTTGGCAAAATCCTTCCTAAAATGTGCCTGTCAAATTGGAAATCAATATATTCCAAATGTAGTCATATCAGAGGAGAGTAAATCAAGACTATCATTTCCCTTGTTATGAATTCTGTTTCTATTAACATAGTTTTATAGCTTAGTATCAAATTGGTGCAACATTTTTTTTTGTTCTTTAGATTTTTCTTTTCTTTTTTTTTTTGACAGCATGGGGCAATGTTGACTTATATTAAGCTAAAACTTGGCTTTTTTATTGCCTTGTCTACTAGTTACATCTAACCCACCCTCTACTTTTTAGGCAATTTGTTAAACCTATGACATAGCACATAGATCACAAATTTAGAGCTGAAGGCACTTCATGCACTACCTAGATTTTTAAAAATATTTTATACAAGTCATGGCTACCTTTGTAATTCCAATGAAACCTGTAGAATTCTCAGCAATAATGTTTTTAAATGCACAAAATTCAAAGGATTACAAGGAAAACCAATTATACTGAAATAAAGTTATAAATCTATGTTTTATGTATATATAGTGTGTATATATAGATGTGTGTATATATGTATGAATATACATATATGTGTGTATACATACACACACATAAATAAATAAATAATATGTTTATATGTAGAGAATCTAGGTTAAGGATCTTGGGTTCTAGAAAGACAAAATTATACATTTAGAGTTTTAAGGGACCTTGGAGGTTTATCTAGTCTAACTCATTCAGTGTATATGCATGATGAACTGTGGCCTAGAAACTTAAAGAGATTTTGTTCATGGTTGCATAGATAGCAAGTCTCAAGTGTGGGATCTGGACCCTGATCTTTTGACTCTATACAGTGGCTACTACCATGTAACACACTTCCTCAAATATGAGAATTCATTTCTCCTTTTCAATAGAATATAAACTTACTTATAATTGTCTTCAATTATCTGAACAGATCAACTTATTCTCCTTGAGTCCTAAGGTAAAGAACCAGGAATATTAATAAATAGAAGCTGCAAAGAGGTAAACCTAGGCTTGATTTTGGGGGGAGAAACACCCCCCAAAAAACTTCCTAGCAAATTGGATCTGTCTAAAATGAAATATGTTTCATTCACAGATTCCTCCTAATTGAAAGGTTTCAAGTCAAGGTTGAAATACTTCTTTCCTGATGTGTTATATATGAGGGTCCTTTGTGCCTTTGATTTAGACAACATGGTTGCTGAGGTCCCTTCTAACTCTGAGAATTTGGGATTCTGGAATTCCCAGACTCTTCAATTCATCCATTCTGGCTCATTATTGCTATAGTAGTGTTAGACTACTACAATCCTAATACCAGTAACTGAAATGTGTATATCGCCTTAAGATTTGCAATATGACTTACATATTATCTAATCTGAACCTCCAAATAACCATGTTAGGGACTATTCTTATTTAACAGTTATGGAAACTGAAGCTAAGGAGAGAGAAAGTGCTATTTATCCTTGGTTTCATAGCTAATGAATGATAAAGGCACCATTTGAATACAGATTTTCTTGACTCTGAGTCCAGGACAATGTATTACGCCATGTTTCTTTTTGTCAGGCTGCTTATTTGCTAGACAATAACAGTAACAACAACACCAACATCAACAACAAATGCCACAGTAGCATTAATAGCAACAAAACATTGCACTATCCTTCCAGGTTAAGTGAATCCCTGATCCACAATCAAGCCCTATGCTCTATTTCTAGTCTTATCTCTCACAATAAAAATAAGTAAATAAAAACAAGCATATAAATAAAATAGTGTGTTCCAGTCAAATTGAAATCATCATGAACATTAGGTTATTTTGCCTTTCCCACCTTTATGTTTGCTTTCCCCTACACTTTAGCTGGATGTTTAATGACATAAATTGTTTAAGTTCAGTTTAGAACCCAGCTCCTAAAAGAAACTTTCTCTAATTTCTTCACGGAAGACTTGCTGTGTTCTCCTGAACTCCTATAAGTTTGACTTGAAGCATTCCTGGGGAACTTTCCACATATTCTTATACTCTAGCTCTTTGAGTATATCTCATCTTTTATTAGATCTCCCTCACTTGTCCTTGAAGGCAACAAGCCATAATGGACGTATCTTTGGAGCTTCCTCAGTTGCCAGCATAGTAACCTGTGCTTAGGAGATACTTCATAAGAATGTGCACTTGATTAATAAATTAGTTTACTTAACAAGAGCAATTATTTTAAATTCATGCTATCTGTTCCTGCCCTCCCATATTTCTCCAAATTATAATTATATTGCTCATTCCTTTTTATGAAAAAATAATTAACAAGTAAAAAAAGGATCAGAGAGATCTACCTGAAAGAGTCCAATTTTTGCCACTACATGAACTTTCATAATCATAAAAAGACTAGATATTGAAAAAAGACATAGGAAGAAATAAATATGGATGAAATGTGTTGAGAGAATTGATTCATTCCTTTCCTCACAAACAACTGTTAAAAACATTGCTTTATAATACCCAGAATTAGCTAGGGGCCAGTTCTGCCTTCAACTACCCAACCTGGCTGCCATTACTCAGCACCTTCTCCTTTGAAGTATATTTTATTAAAAAAATTCACCCTGTTTAGGTCATGGTCATACGCCAAGGCCTCAGGTCATTCTCCCTGCCTCCTTTATTAAAGGAGTTCAGCCCTTGGCTTACTGTCTTCTCTTTCCTACCTTCTGCCATTTTCCTAGAGGACTTCAATATTAGAGTTCATGTTCCCCTCAGTCCTCTCAAGTTCTTTTGCCTGCTTCTCTACTCCACCCTGGATCTCGTTACGACACTACTTCCTTAATTCAGAAATCCAATATTGCCATATTGATCTCTGATCTTAATTATCCCTCAATCTCATCTTATCATTAACACCTTCTATATCTATTTTTTACCCTTATCATGATATTTAATCCTTCCACCCTTCATTACTTTCTTCGACCATCACTCTTGTTTTGTCTTTACTGTCCTCCTTTCCTAGTTATAACCTCAAAATTAATCTGTTTAATTCCATATTATCTTTTAATCTCAACTTCTTTGTCTCCTTGTCCTGTGACTTCTTTGTCTTTAACCAAATCCTGCATTTAGATTATTCCTATCTTCTGCCTAGTGCACTCCTACTTACATATTGCTAAATGAAACTAGAGGAAGTGAATAGACGTATTGAATAAGTATTCTATAAAGTTATGTTATCTAACTTCACTTGAGACTTCACTGCAATCTTTACTTTTTTTCTATTTGATTCCTCTTCTCATTTCCCAGAGAAACTATTCGATATCTTCTTTCCTTTCCTTAAGCATTCCACATCTCCCCTTTTTCTTGCCTTATGAAAGACCTTGCCTTTGAGAAAATTGAGGCCATCAGCTATGTCCTTATTATCTCCCTTTCTCTTCATCTAAAAACTCCTTGGAATAATTTCTCATTCTCTTTTTTCCCAGTCCCTAATAAGGAGGTGGTCCTCTCCTTGCCAAACCAAACCATTTCTTTCCATGTTCTCCAGTAAAATTCCCCAGCAATCAAATGTCTTACCCACTCTAATTTCTAATTTCTCTTTGTCTACTCATTCCTTCTCAGCTGCATATAAACATGTTAATTTCTTCCCTATAGCTAAAACACCATCACTAGATCTTAACATTGCTTCAAGACATTTTTGTACGTACTTCCTCACATCCTCAACCAGACTCCTTTAAGAAAAAAAAAGGCTGTAAAAAATCCTTGCCCCTTAACATCTGCTTTTCTCAATTAGTCCTTAACTATTTTAATCTGATTTCCAATCTTATCACTCAGCTGAAACTGTTCCCTTCAAAATTATATATATACACGTGTGTGTATATATATATATATATATATATATATATATATATATATATATATATATATATATTTATAGAGAGAGAGACAGAGAGACAGAGAGACAGAGACAGAGAGACAGAGAGAAAGAGAGACAGAGACAGAGAGAGAGAGAGACAGAGACAGAGACAGAGACAGAGATAGAGAGACTCTTCATTGGCAAATCCGATGGTTTTTTCTAAGTCCTTTTTCTTCATGACATCAGTATACATTTGACACTATTGACCAGACCTTCTTTTAGATAATCTTTCTTTTTTGGATCTTCCTGACACACTTTCCTGGGTCTCCTCCTACCTATTTGAGTCTTCTTCAGTCTCACTGTGGACTTTTTCATCCATAGGGCTTGCCACCTAACTATGCATATTCACCAAAGCTCTGTCCTGGACCCCCTTTCTCCTCTTTCAGTATTTTATCTCTTGGCTATCATAGATTTAATTATCTTTATTCACATGATTCATTAATCTATATATTCCCTTTCAATCTCTTCCTGAACATTAGCACCATTTCCTCCAACTGCTTATTATACATTACAAACTTTGTCTTAGAGGCATCTTAAAATGATTATATTCCAAAGGAATTCACTAACTTTTCCCAATAGTCCAAATTTCCCTGTGTGACACAATTCTCTGGTTCTTAAACTACAGTGTTAACCTCATTTTCTTGTTTTCTCTTGATCCACCTATCAAATCAGACACAGTATCTTGTTTCTACCATCACATCACTGAAATATGATTGCTTTCTATTCACACAGCTACCACTTCAGTTCAGGCCCTCATCAGCTCTCATCTAGACTATCATAGATCTACAACCACAAGGTACCTCAAAGGCCATCTAGTCAAATCACCTTCTATCACAGATGAGGAAATTAAAGCATAAAGAGTTTAAGTGTCAAAGGCAATATTTGAATCCAAATTCTCCCTGCAGAGATGGTGCACAATCCACTGTATCATTCTGCGCTGTTAGTTCCCTTTCTAATCCATCCTCTATGCAACTGTCAATGCAGATATGGCCATGACAATACAATATTTAGTAAATTTCCGTAGCTCTTTGTTGCCTTTAGGATCAAAATATATGGGCCTGACACATGGTAGGCATTTACTAAAAAAAGGATTTTTTTTTCTTTCCTTTCTTCAGTTCTGCTGAACTTTTAGAGCACTTCAAACTTGGTTCCAATCAATCCAGGCTTCCAGATTATATATATATATATATATATATATATATATATATATATATATATATATATATATATA
>JAQQSK010017644.1:0-10057 GCA_028658325.1 Potorous gilbertii | reverse complement strand
TCGAGCTCCAGCCTGCTCTGCCCGTAGCTGCCTCTGCCCCAGTGGCGGCCTCCCAGGGGGTCCGAGTCCCGGAGATCCCCCGCTCCCCTCTCAGCCCGTCTCTCTCACTGACCTGTGCGTCTGTGGGTGGAGGGACCTTCGCAGCTGCTGGAGATTCAGGTCCCTGCAGCCTGCTGGGCTCTGCTCGCTCCTCTCAGTGCCGAGTGGCCGGGGCGGGGGAGGGGAGAGCTCCGCAGGTCAGGGCTCCGCTCCGTCTGGGGTACCTTTGTGGTCGGTTTTTCAGGACTCTCTGCAACGGGAATCTCCTTCACTGTGTTTCTGCATGGCTTCCACTGTTCCAGAATTTGTCAGGAGTTCTTTTTACAGGGAATCTATGGGCTGTGGGTTTGGACCTACCATAGGTGAGTCTTTCTACTCCGCCATCTTGGCTCCGCCCCAGGAAAGAGAAATCATAAGGAATTTTTTAAAGCTGGACTCTTTACTTTAATACATGGAAATATGATATTTATAACTAATGAAAACTTTGTCTCTATTAGAGTAGTTGGAAGGAGTCTATACCTATCTATACCTATATCTCAAATATCTCTATCTATCGACACTGGGCACAGGGAGAGTAGAATATGAAGAGATGATATCTCAAAAAATAAAATTAAGTGTTAGAAGAATGTACTGGGAGAAAGAAAAGGAGAGGTAGAATGGTATAAATTATTCAACACAAAGGAGGAAAGAAAGAACTTTCAAAATGGAGGAAGGGGAGGTGGGAGAATTGAGAAGGAATAGGTGAAACTTATTCTCATTAGATTTCACTTAAAGAGAGAATAATGTATGGATATGAAAATCCACCTTGCCCTGCATGTGAAAATGTAGCAGGAAACGGGATGAGAGGGAGGAAGATAGAATGGATGACAGATTGGAGGAGAGGGTAATCAGAAGCAAATACTTTTGCAGAGGGTCAGGTCGAAGGAGAGAATAGAAGAAATGATGGGTTGTACAGGATATAGGAGAACATAGTCTTTCAAAACATGATTGTTATATATGTATTTTGCATGGCTGCACAGGGATTACCTATATTGAACTGTCTTCTCAATGAGAGTGGTTGGGGAGGGAGAAAAAGTGAGAATGTGGAACTGAAAGTTTTAAAAATGAATGTTGCAAAGTGTTTTTACATGAAGCTGAAAAATAAGATATACAGGCAAATGCGTGTAGAAATATATCTTTCACTTCAGGAAAATAGAAGGAAAGGGAGGAAATAAGAGAAGGGTAGGGGTGTGATAAAAGAGAAAACAGATTGGAGAAAGAGGTAATTGGAAGACATGTCATCTTGCAGTGAGGACAACGCACAGGAGAAAATTAGCAATTCAAAATCTTGTGCAAATTAATGCTGAAAACTAAAAATAAATTATTAATAATAGTAAAAAGGAAAACCACAAATGGCATCACAAAGAAGTGAGATGACTGAAACAACGGAACAACAGCTCAACATATACCTTGATATTATGTGCTCATGTAGATCTCCAATTCTGTAAAAGAATAAAAGGACAGTACCTTTATTTGGGCAATGTTTCATGACTTGGTCATAGATTCTTAGGTTTGAGTAAACAGATCACATTTAGAATTCTGCTCCCAGAACTGATAAGGACACAATGAATAATTTTAAGCTATGTTTGCCACCTTTCTTGAATTTCCCCTCATAATGGTAAACTTAAAAAACGTTAAAGAATCAAGTGAGAAATACTACTTGAAATAATTAACACGTTTATATCCTGTAAAATTGCGGGATATAAAATTAATTCACATAAATAATCAGCACTTCTAAATATTATCAACAATGCCCTGAAGAAAAAGTTAGAAAGAGAAAATTACATTTAAAATAACTGTGAATGAGCCGTGATGGTGTACAAGCACATACCTGCTACCCCAAATGCTCTTGAAATACCTGAAAGGAAGACTCTAAACGAATTCTATGGCAACAGTTGCCACAAAATAACAGAGTGGAAAAGATTTCCAGCCCAAGACATTCTGAAAGACCAAAAGGAAAAGTCTATCATACCAAAGTTGGAGAGAAGCTCAACCCAGCATGGACCACACAGGCAAAGACTGGACTAGAACACAATTTAGGGTGTGGAATCATGGGCAGCTGCTGTGGTTTTCAAACTTATCATCCTTCAAACAATTGACAGCTTCAAAGGTCAGTGAGTAAGCTCCTTCGCCTAGGTGCTAGGAGAATACTATCTGGTCCCAGTCCAATCCCCAGGTCAGCTGCAGCAACAAGGCCAGCAATGGCAGCTTCTAGAGATCTGGGCCTTCAGAACCTGTGGGAATCGAGTTGCTGACCTGGGTCTCAGTCCTGAGTCACTGGAGTGAGGAGGAGTATAGCATGGTGTAGCTGGGGGAAGCTGTGGAGAGAGAAACCTACTTGCAGTTTGAGGGCATAAAAGACTTCTTTTGGCTGCTCAAAGTTCAGAGTTCAGACCAGGAAAGGAGCAAATACTTTTTCCTTGACTATACCACCATGGAGGAATTAAAAACTTGAAGAATTTCTAGAGATATCTTGAAGATCAGCAGTATAAAACCTCTGAAACTTGGGGTAGTATTTCCTGCACTTGACAAAGGGCAAAAAGGTCTACTACTTAGCTGAGAAAATGCCCCAAAAGGGAAAAAATAAAACTATATAAGGTTACTTCCTTGGTGAAAAGGTATATTCTTCCATCCTTGTGGAAGAGGAAGAGCAAAGTATACAATCAGAAGAAATCCAAAGCATCTTACAAGAGGAAGACATCAGTGTCAAAGCTACTACACCGAAAGCTTCCAAAAGAATATGTAATGGTGTCAAGACATGGATGAGCTCAAAAAGGAATTTGAAAATCAAGTAAGAGAGAAGGAGGCAATATTGGGAAGAGAAATGAGGGCTATGTAAGAAAACCATGAAAAATGAGTCAAAAGTTTGCTAAAGGAGATCCAAAAATTGCTGAAGAAATTAACACCGTTAAAAATAGACCGACTCAAATGGTAAAAGAGATTCAGAAACCCAAAGAGGAGAAGAATGTCTTAAAAAGGAAAATTGGCCAAATGGAAAAAGAAGTAAAAAATCCCACTGAAAGAGTATAGTTCTTTATAAATTAGAATGGAGCAGATGGAAGCTAATGACTTTATAAGAAAACAAGAAATTATAAGACAAAGTCAAAATAATGAGAAAATAGAAGACTATGAAATATTTCATTGGAAAACAACTGACCTTGAAGATAACTCCAGGAAAGATAATTTAAAAAGTATTGGTCTATCTGAAAACCGTAATCAGAAAAGGAGCCTAGACATCATCTTCCATGACATTATCCAAGAAAACTGCCCTAATATACTAGAAGCAGAGGTTTAAATTTAAATGACAAAAATACATCAATTACCTCCTGAAAGAGACTCCAAAAGGAAAACTAGAAATATTGTAGGCAAGTTCCAGATTTCCTATGTCAAGGGAAAAAGATTACAAGCAGCCAGAAGGAAACAATTCAAGTAAAGTGGAAATACAATCAGGATAGCACAGGATTAGCACCTTCCAAACTAAGAGATTGAAGGCCTTGGAATATGATATTACAGAGAACAATGGCAATAGTATTGAAAGCAAGAATGACATCCCCAGCAAAACTGAGTGTTCAGGGGAAATAGGAAAATTCAAAGAAATAGAAGGTTGGGGATCTCCGAGATATACAGAAAAAAACAAATTAGTACAGAAGAGTTCCATTAAGTTATGACATTATCTGAATTTGCATTGCTTATTTTATTGGGTTAGAAACAATTACATTTTATATTGCTAAAACTTTTAATCATGTGAATTTAAATACATGAAATCACATCTCAAAATCCGTTATTCATACTATTCAGGATATAGCTAAATATTTTATGGCTCTATATACCTTACATAGGTTTATCTCTGTGGTGCATATGTGTCTAGAGGGATGGAAGACAAATAGTAAAGAATAAAATCTCTCTTGATCCACCTAATTATGGGAGAATATGGGCTAGGTGTTCTGGCAGAAAGAAGGTATACCATATTGTCCCTTGCCTCTCCCACCTGGGAAGTTAATCATACTGTCTTTGAGGTTGCATGCAAATGACAAGTATGGTCTACTTTACAAATATAAGGGGAAATCATAACGATAAGATATAGGTGAAGCACAGAATGATCTGTGGAGAAATAGTACTAAACCAATACACAAAGGCAAAAATCCCTTGTCTCACCGAATAGCTTTTGATAACCAACACTTTTCCCTTCACAGAATCATACAGGTGTATCTATGTATACACACACACACACACACATATGTGTATATATATACAGATATATATTTAATTTAATTTAACTTTTCAACATTAATTTCTACAAAATTTTGGGTTCCAAATTTTCTCCTCATTTCTCCCCTCCCCCACCCGAAAACATCGAGCATTCTAATTGGCCCTATCACCAATTTGTGCTTCCTTCTAACATCCCTCCCTTCCCTTCTCCCCACCTTCTCTTTTGGGCTTTAGGGAAAGATAATTTTCTATACCCCATTACCTGTATTACTTATTTCCTAGTTGCAAGAACAATACTTAATAGTTGTTTCTAAAATATGAGTTCCAATTTCTCTTCATCTCTCCTTTCCTACCCAATCCCAAGCAATTGAATGTAAACCGTATCTGTGAAGTTTTGCAAAGAACTTCCACAATAGTCGGGTTGTGTACGGCTAACTATATTTCCCTCCATCCTATCCTGTCCCCCATTGCTTTTGTTCTCTCTTTTGATTCTATGTCTCCCCAACAGTTTTCACTTGTAATTGCTCCCTCTTCCCGCTGCCTTCTCTTCCATCATCCACCCCACTCTGGTTATCCCCTCTTCCCCCACTTTCCTGTATTATAAGATAGGTTTTCACACCAAAATCAGTGTGCATTTTATTCCTTCCCTTAGTCAAATGTGATGAGAGTAAGTTTTATATATTTTATCTCACTGCCACCCTTTTCCCCCAACTGAAAAGTCTTTTACTTGCCTATTTTATGAGAGATAATTTGCACCACTGCATTTCTCCCTTTCGACTCCCAATATATTTCTCTCTCACCACTTATTTAATTTTTTAAGATATTATCCCATCCTATACAATTCACCACCCAGATACTGAAAAAAGTTTCAAAAGTTACAAATATTGTCTTTCCATGTAGGAATGTAAATAGTTCAACTTTAGTAAGTCTCTCATGATTTAACTTTCCTGTTTACCTTTTCATGCTTCTCTTGATTCTTGTGGTTAAAAGTCAAATTTTCTTTTCAGCTCTGGTCTTTTCACCAAGAATGCTTGAAATTCCTCTATTTCACTGAAAGACCATTTTTTTCCCCTGAAGTACTATACTCAGTTTTGCTGAGTAGGTGATTCTTGGTTTTAGTCCTAGTTCCTTTGACTTCTGGAATATCATATTCCATGCCCTTCGATCCCTTAATGTAGAAGCTGATAGATCTTATGTTATCTTGATTGTATTTCCACACAATACTAGAATTGTTTCTCTCTAGCTGCTTACAATATTTTCTCCTTGAGCAAGAAACTCTGGAATTTAGCCACAATATTCCTAGGGGCTTCTGCTTCTGGATCTCTTTCAGGAGGTAATTGGTGGATTCTTTGAATATTTATTTTGCCACCTGGTTCTTGCATATCAGGGAAGTTTTCTTTGATAATTTCATGAAGGATGATGTCTAGGCTTTTTTTTAATCAAGGCTTTCAGATAGTCCCATAATTTTTAAATTGTCTCTCCAATTTTCCAGGTCAGTTGTTTTTCCAGTGAGTTATTTCATATTATCTTCCATTTTTTCACTATTTTGGTTTTGTTTTGTGATTTCTTGGTTTCTCAGAAAGTCATTAGCCTCCATCTGTTCAATTCTAATTTTGAAAGAACTATTTTCTTCAGTGAGCTTTTTATCCTCCTTTTCCATTTGGCTAATTCTGCTTTTGAAAGCATTCTTCTCCTCATTGACTTTTTGAACCTCTTTTGCCAATTGAGTTAGCCTATTTTTCAAGGTGTTATTTTCTTCAGTATTTTTTGGGTATCCTTTAGCAAGGTATTGACGTGCTTTTCATGCTTTCCTTGCATCTCTCTCATTTTTCTTCCCAGTTTTTCTCCACCTCTCTTACTTTATTTTCAAAATTCTTTTTCAGCTCTTCCATGTCCTGAGCCCATTGAATATATATTTTGGATGTTTGGGATACAGAAGCCTTGACTTTTATGTCTTTCCCCGATGGTAGGCATTGTTATTCCTCATCTGAAAGAATTGGAGAAGATGTCTGCTCAGCAAGAAAGTAACTTTCTATAGTCTTGTTTTTCCTCCTCTTTTGGGTATTTTCCCAACCAGTTACTTGACTTTTGGGTCCTTTGTCAAGAGTAGGGTATACTCTGGGAATCTGTAAGATCTCAGTTCCTCCACGTTGGCACAATTAAGCTACACTGGTCTGAGGCAGGGAGGGAATTTTGTGGCCAGAATATTAGTAGTTACCTCTCCACAGTCACCTGGCCAGCTCCCTGAGGACCTCTACAGAGGTCTGAAGTAATATTCAGCAGCTCAGTGCCCCCAGGGCTTTTTACGAGTCAACAATGGATGAGAAGGAATCTTGTGGCATAAACAAGGCCAATGCATCCAAGATTAGAAGGAAAGCAAAACGTGGGAAATATTTTTATAGAAAATGTTTGTGATAAAGTCCTCATTTCTAAAGCATATAGAGAACTGAATCAAATTTATAAGAATACAAATCGTTCCTCAATTAGTAATTGATCAAAGGATATGAATAGACAATTTTCAGAGAAAAAAATTGAATTCGTATAAAAAAATATCTAAATCAGTATTTATTAAAGAAATGCAAATCAATACAACTGTTAGGAATGGCATCATATCCATCAGTCTATCTAATATGACAGGAAATATAAATGATAAATATCAGATAAGATACGGGGAAATTGAAACACTAGTGCATCATTGTGGGAGTTGTAAACTAATCCACTCATTCTGAACTGCATTTGGGAACTATGCTCACAAGGTTAAAAATAATTGTATAGGCTTTAGTCCAACAATACCCATAGTAAGTCTGTATCCCAAAAAGATCATAAAAATGTGAAAAGGACCCACATGTAAAAAAATATTTGAAGTAGCTTTTTTGTAGTGGTCAAGAATTGGAAATTAAGAAGATGCCCATCAATTAGGGAATGTCTAAACAAACTATGCTGTCTGAATGGAATGCAGTTCTGGTGTTCTATAAGAAATGATGACTAGGAAGATTTTAGAAAAACCTGAAAAGGCATACATGAATTAATGCTGAGTGAAGTGAGGAGAACATGACCTCATTGTACTCAGTAACAGCAAATTTGGGTGATGACCAATGTTTGATAGACTTAGGTCTTCTCAGTAACATATTGATCTTTGGCAACACAAAATATTCTTGATAAAAAATGCTATCCATATGCAGAGAAATATCTATGGAATCTGAATGCCAATTGACCCATATTATTTTCTCTTTTTTCTTTAACATATTTTTTTTTTACTTTTGTCATGATTCTTCTTTCACCACATGACTAATGTGAAAATATGTTTAATGTGTTTATACATGCATAATTTGTATCACACTGCTTGCCATCTTGTGGGGGGAAGGAAGGGAGAAAACATGGTAATCTAATTTGTATATATCAAAAACTGACTTTACATAAAATTAAAAAACAAAATACCATTAAGCAGGAAAAATGAAAATAAAATGAAAAGTATTTTCTTCTCTGGAGATGAGGCATCATAAGCCATGACTTCAGTGTTCTGTACCTTGCCAACTTTTCTTTATGTACAGAAGGGCTAGAGGAATGTCGATGTCCTAAAAATTCAATCCAACAAATTTACAAGGCTAGTATATGTTATTGAGTTGGAATGGGGAAAAGAAAATTAATGAAGGCAGCAAGCAGTTTAGGTGGAGAGACCCAAGTCAATTTAATTCATTGTTACTGTGTTTGTCCTTCATTCTCAAAGAGGCCCATGTCATCAAGATGATGACATGAGGAGCCAAGATGGTGGAGTAGAAAGATCCACAGCCCATAAAATACCTGTAAAGAAGAACTCTCAACAAATTCTAGAGCAGGAGAAGGCACAGAACAATGGAGTGGAGGAGATTACTAGCCCAGAGTGACCCAAAAGACAGACGGGAAAGTTCTGTCCCACTGAACCTGGAACACAGCCTTGGCCACAGAGCAACTCGAGAAGCAGAACCAAGTAGGATTCAGGGACAAAATCTGTAAAAGCAGCATGACCACAACCCATATGAGTCAAAGGTCAGTGCGAGGGGCTTTTCAGCTGCAGAGATAGGAGTGGGGTATCTCCTTATCTCTGGCCTCCTCAGGAGGGAGCAGTAGAGGCAGCAGCAGATGGGGCTCCCAAAGCAGGCAGTAGTCCACATCCATTGTTAAAGATCTCTTCATAAACCCTTGAGAGAAATGAGCCCTGGTGGCCCTGCCCTCTCAAGAGCAGCTGATCTTAATCTCCTACTGAATAGCAGCCCTGCCCCCACCTAAAGCCCCTGAAGGTTTGGAGCACCTCAGCTGAATCTTAGACCTCAGTGCTGATGTAGCAGAACTGGAGGCGAGATGGTTGCGGAGAAGAGACTCAGAAGTCAAGTAACTAACTGGGAAAATGTCGAAAAAAAGGGGAAATAAATAAGACCATAGAAGGTTACTTTCTTGGGGACATGTATCTCCTCTCATCCTTTTGGGTGAGGAAGAACAAAGTATTCTGTCAGAAGAAGTCAAGAACTCTTCCTCCAGGTCCTCAAAATGGAACCTAATCTAGGTTCAGTGAATAGAAGACCTTAAAAAACAAGTTACTATCTTACTATGGGAGAACCAAAAAAATGCTGAGAAAAATAACAGCTTTAAAAAAAGGCTAACTCAGGAAAATATTGGGGGAGGAACCAAGATGGCAGAGTAGAAAGATTTACATATGCTAGCTCTGAACACACAGTCCATAAATTACCTATTAAAAGGAACTCCTAACAAATTCTGGAGGAATGGAAGCCACAGAGCAATAGAGTGGAGGAGATTTCTGTTTCAGAGAGCCCTGAAAAACTGACACTGGGGGCTGATTGCTCCCCGGACCTGGAGTGGAGCCCAGCCCTGCCTTGGTCGTGTGGCCCGAAGAGGAGCAGATCTGAGCAGGCTTCAGGGATGGAATCTCCAGCAGCCATGAAGTTCCCTCCACCCACAGGCGCTAGTGAGAGAGCCTTCTGGACTGGCTGAGAGGGGAGAAGGCGGTCTCCATAACTCAGGCCAGCTCGGGAGGCAGCAGTATAGGGACGCAGTGAACAGGAGCTCCCAAGGTAGGCAGGAGCTCAGGTCCATTACTGAAGGTCTCCACATAAACCCTCTCAGGGAACTGAGCCTGGGAGGCAGCCCTGCCCTCACCTGAGAACATGAATTTAACATTACCCTGAATAGCAGCAGGCCCCACCACTGAAAGCCCTGAGGTTGGGGAGCAACGTTTGGATCTCAGACCCCAAGCACTAGCTGGGTTGATCTAGGTGGAGGTGGAGAGGAATCTCAGAAGTCAAGTCAAGGCTGGGAAAATGCCCAGAAAAGGGAAAAAAAATAAGACCATAGAAGGTTACATTCTTGGGGAAAAAATGTTTCCCCCCTTCCTTTCTCATGAAGAAGGACAATGCTTAATATCAGGGAAAGACATAGAAGTCAAGGGTTTTGTATCCCAAATATCGAAAATAAGCATTCAATGTGCACAGACCATGGAAGAGCTCAAGAAGGATTTTGAAAATCAAGTGAGACAGGTGGAGGAAAAACTGAGAAGACAAATGAGAGAGATGCAAGAAAAGCATGAAAAACAGGTCAATAACTTGATAAAGGAGAGCCAAAAAATGCTGAATAAAATAACACCTTGAAAAATAGGATAACTCAACTGGCAAAAGAGGTTCAAAAAGCCAATGAGGAAAAGAATGCTTTCAAAAGCAAAATTAGCCAAGTGGAAAAAGAGGTGCAAAAGCTCACTGAAGAAAAGAGTTCTCTCAAAATT